>PVKM010018521.1:0-24990 GCA_004027735.1 Carollia perspicillata | reverse complement strand
AAGGTTTGGATTCTACGCCCTTGAAGCTACATGCAAAACCTTTGTGAAGGTGTTGCAGTGGAGGTTCAAGACAGCCCTGAGAAGGTCTCCATGGTCCAGCTATCCAGGGGGCTACAAGAAGAGGGAGCCCCCTATCCTGCTTCCCAGGCTCTCTGAAACCCTGCACAGGTCATTTATTTTGAGCAGAGCACTCCACTTTTTTTCCCAGAAAGGCCTGCCTCACAGGGGCCTAAACTGGTGGGTTCTCAGCTGGGAGCAATCCTGGCCTCCAGGGCACAGCTGGCAACGTCTGAGATACTTTTGATTGTCGCAACTGGACTAGGGCCTGAGTCCAGAGATGCAGCTTCACATCCTACAGTGTCCAGGACACGCTGCGAAGCCAAGAAGTATCCGGCCCCAAGTGTCAATAGTGTCTCCGTTCAGAGACCCTGGCCAAGACCAAACTCCCACTGCCCGGGAGGAAGCAGCCCCTCAGAACTCCCCCAGCTTCTTAAGCGGAGAGCAAACTGGAACATCGGGAGGCAGCGGAGAAGGCCCTTTCTCAGACCCTTTCTCAGCCCACTCCTTCCTCCTTCTGCTTTGCCTCCCAGAACGAAAACCCCTGGCATCTGAAAAGATTAAATAAAACCCACGATTCCCAGCCCCTCAGGCTGCATAACCCTGCCCCTCATATCCTATTTCCCTCCTGCACCCCCACCCCCCACTCCTGGAGCACAGTTGGAAATTGGAATTGCAATCTTTACTGTCCGGCCCTCAAAGGCTGGGCCTGCTTCCTCTCCCAGGGACAAAGTCTCCTCAACGTCCTGCCTCCCTTTGAGATGAGCCCCCAACCCTGCCTCGTTCACCGACTGTAAGTTTTTCTTCCCCGCCTTCCTCTACCCCTCGCCTTCTCTTTCTAATTAAACCACATCCAGGGTGTTGGGAGGGAAGGGGAAAGGATTCTGAAGACTTCCGTGCTGCAGGTTCTGGGGGCCTACAGCCTCCTGTTTTTTTGTGAGGTGCCAACCACGCTGTGATCATTAAACTCCACAGTGGTGGTGGGGGGGTTCTCATTGCTGTTAACCTGGGAGCCAGCTACATCTTGTTTATCAGACTTGTTTTAATTCAGCTTGGTCAGGTTCCAAGTGTTGAGGTGGAGATTAAAGGCAACTGAAGAATCCAATTAGCCGCCCAGTCTTCTTTAAGCCAAAAAATCAGGTCACAAACTAGATCAAAGTGAAATTATTTCTCGACAGCACTGTTCATTAAGGGGAGGGTGGAGCTCACACTGCTAAGCGGGGCTCATTATGGGGACTGGCATTTTAAATACAGTATCTCCCCCAAATTACATGTTTCAGAGGTCGGAGGGAGAAACCAAGATTATCTTATGTGAAGTCTCTGTTTGGCTAATAGAAAACAGAAAGCTAAAGAATGAGCATATAACTTCTAGGAAAAGATTTAAACAAGGCCCCAATTTTCCTGGGCCAGAAGACCAAATCTGGAAACTGGAATTGGCAGCAGTCACTCCCAGGCAGAGAATTCCTCCTCCAGGGAATCTAGACAGCTGAGAAATCTAGGTTTTCCAGGTGGTCCTGTTCGCCCATTTTCCCCAGAGCCCACCGCTCTCCCTGGCTGGGTGCAGCTTCAAGGGGGCCCCCTGGCAGCCCAGCCCACCCTAGCCCAGCCCAGCCTTCCCCCAGTCCCAAGACCCAGGCAGAGACACCACTCACCATTGCTGAATTCTGGGTCCCAGACAGAGTCATTTCCAGAGGCAAGAGCTCCCCCAGGCTCTTCCTGTGTTTCTGTGGGCTCTTTTGAGGGTCTGAAAAAACAGAGACAAAGGAAGACAAGGAAGGGCCTGATCACGCTTCTCAGAGGGAGGATCAAATACTAGATTGCTCTGTGGGCATTTAGAAACCCTTGATTCTATGAAAAACTACTTTCAAAAGAGCAGTAACAAGACACATGCCCTTCTTCTGCGAGCACCGATTTTACACTGAGCCAGGAAATCTGCAGAAACACCGGTTTTCCCCACCCCTCACTTTGCTCTGTTTACAAAATGCTGCTTAGCCTCATAGGCAACCAGGAACTTCTGGGTTAGAAGACGGCCTTATGAAGGCCCTGTAGGCCACAAACCCGGGGGACACTGAATGTGGTTCAAGTTTCTTTTTTGGAGCTTTGGATTGTGGTCAGTTCTGGGGTCTCTGAAACTTGAACCACTAGTGAAACCCTTCCTCAAACTTCCCAGTGTGTCTGGCCTATTCAACTAGGACCTGGAAGCAAAGCCACTGGTACCCGGAGGTCTGACCTCCCTTGAGTGGGGAAAGATGGGAGAGAGAAAGGGAGACACAAGAGGAGGGAGGAAGGGCAATGGGAGAAAGTCCAAAGCTTTACTCTGCACCTCTTGCCAGGGTCTTGCTGTCCCCAAATTTCTAGCTGCTGCAGAGCTAACCAACTCCCTTCTCCAGGTCTGGGAGCTTTGACAACTGCCTTACGCCAGGCAACCAAGGCATGGAGTTCATTTGGGGTTGCAGCCACCCAGGACCCCCTCCAGGCTTTTCCTCTCCCTTTCATCTCCTGCAGCCAGAGCCTGCACCCTCAAGGAGGAGGTTGGGAGCTCACATCTTAGAAACTTCCGCCACCACTGGTGGGCGTGAGAACCCCAGACCCCGGACCCCAAGGGACTCTAGCCCAAGGGAATGGATTCTCCTTGGACGATTTTTTCCTGCCTTTGGAGCAGGAAAAATCGCAGGTCTTGTGATTTTCTCTTCCCCACCCCACCCTCCCTCTGCGTGAATGTTCCCTTCGCTGCCGTTAGCCCACCCTCCCAGAGCCTTCCACACCCGCCTGTGCTCTGTGCCCTGGGGCCAGCAGCAGCACTGCCAGGCCTCTGACTCCCACGCAGATTTTCTTACGTGCCCTGCAGCACGAAACGAGCGCCAAATGTTCTTGTTTTGTTTTAAATCAGCGGCCTAAAATGAGTTTCAAAATCTGGTCGTTTCCTAAGAAGAAGTGAGAGGACACAGGCCCAAGGCGGAATGTTGCACTCACGGAACCCGGCCCTGTGGTTCCTGGGCCGAGTCTGCGGACCTCCAGCAGAGAAGCCCTCCGGGGCGGACACCTCAGCAGCCCCGACCGCCTGCCAGGGCTGGGTGGGGATCGCCCAACCACAGGCGCACCAGCATGGCGAGGGGGGAGCACTGACCCGCACCATACCGCGGCCTTGTGGCTTTTGGCCTAAAAGCCTGGGCTGAAATGGAAATTTGGGAAGAGGAGGGCTGCTGTTGGCTGGCAAACGTACGCCTTTGTCCCTCAGGGGCCTGGCACCATCCTGGACTGCTGTCCTCGCACTGGCCACTCTCACTGGGAGGGCCGAGCTGCTGTCCGAATAAGGGGGCCGGTGTGTACGTGTTGCGGGGTGGGAGGTGCCAGCAAGAGACAAGGTTCCGGAGAGGCCAGGTGGGGGTAGGCTGCCCCTGGAGGAGGACGTGACGGCCCGGGCGTTGGAGGCGGAGATACCCATCCTAGCTGTTCTCTTGGCCCCTGGAGCACCCAGGACCAAAAATAGCACAGTCACCCCGAGTCAGCACTGTGAGAGCCGACCCCGCACCCCACCACAGCAAGGACTCGGCCTGCGCCTTTTCGAGAACTGTTCTGGGGACTCAGGACCTCACGTTTCAAGCTGGAGCAGCCTCGGAGAGGGGTCTGCGAGTTCGCGGAGGCGGCCCGATGGGGAGGCGGGGAGGGACCCCAGGAGATCTGGACAGCCTGGAAAAGGGGGAGTGCTCAGGGCTGCCCATGGTGGGGGCTGCCTGCGGCCGCGAGGGCTCCAGGCCACCAGCCCGAGCCACCTCGGGTGCCAGGCAGTGTGCTGGGCCGGGCCTCGGGGGACCAGCACAGGCCGCTCGGCTCCTCTCCTCGGCCGCCGCCTTCTCTCCAGCACGCCCCTGAACTGGGCACAGAAGCTGCCCAATAGGCACTTCGAACAATACGGGAGAGAAGAAAACAGTTTGTCTGTGTAGACCGTACGAATCACTCTCAAAGTTTTCCTGGCTTCTCGTAAAGGTGGCCAGGGCCGTTTACAGTAAGAGCAGAATAATGTTTGCGACTGTAAGACATAATTATCTGCAGACTTGCCTCTCCCCCGCTCCCGGCTAGGGTTTTCACGAGCAAAAGCGGCTAATGCATTTGCACACATTAAACATCTTGAACGCATAATTACAGGCTGCAGACAGGCTGGACAATAAAATATCTCGGCTCGATATTTTTGGAAGCCTTTTGCGACTGTGCCTGGAATAAATAACCACCGCTTTCTCTGTCCTTCGCCATCTAACTGCAGCCACCTTTATTTCAGAACACCCCAACTCCAACCCCCCACCCCTGCCCCATGCCTTTGGGAAACTAGGTGAGGGGCAGGACCCGAGGGAGGGGGCAGCTGCCTGGAAGGCTCTCCCGGGCCATGGGCTCTGCTGGGGGGTGCTCCTCTGTGGGGGTGACTGCAATAAGGAGAAGAAAATGTGTTCCGAGCCCCAGAAACTGTCTTCCTCTTTAGAGGGACACAAATGGGTCCCTCCAGGCTTCACATGGCCTCTGGGCACAGCGGCCTCCCCATCTTCTTCCTACTCAAAGGCTACAGAATTTGAAGAAAGCTGCAGATCATCCTGTTCCCGCCCGGCAACCACCCGGGGAAGAGCATCTCCAGACGGAGCTGGTTCCCGCTGCCTGAGAAAACTGCTAGAAAAGAAAGCGCTCCCACCGAAGCAGCAAGACTCGGGAGGAAGAAGGGGGGGTTCAGTTCTTCCCCAGAGGCCTGGGACCGTCTAGCTGCCCTTGAGTCTTAGTCCTTGTCGTTAAAATGGAGATGATTATAACAACCTCGGGACCTACTTCACAGGTCGTTATGAGGGAGCACTTTAAAATTTTTTTATTGCCATATAACTTACATATAGCAAAGCATAAAAATCTTAAGCACCCAGCCCACTGGATTTTTATATGTGTGTACACTTGTGTGATTGCTACCCAGATCCTGATACAGAACGTTACCAGCCCCCAATAGGCTCCATGAAGAAGCACTTTTTAAAACTAACCTTAATCCATGTTCATATTATTTTATCTAACTCAAGTAGTATTTTATCTAACTCAAGTATTTTATCTAACCCGGCTGAGCGTGTTGAGCTTCCTGAAACTTGGGGACACACCAAATATACACATATACACAGAATGACACACCAGATACACACATATACACAGTAAGGATGTTTGTATTTACACCATGGCCAGGGCCTCTGGGAATCTCTAATATGAAGGAGCAGGTAGGGAGCTTGTCTGTAAACCCTCAGGAATTCAGGGGTTGAGGGGGAAATTGATCAGGCTTGAATTCCTTTTGAGACAATGGAGTTCAGTCCCTGGGAATGGCTGGGGTTTCCATACTGTGGGCTGGTGTGTTTGTTTCCAGGTTAGGGCCAACCCCACAGAGAAAGACCTGAGAACCCCTCACAGGAGATGGGAATCTGCATGGATAGCCTATAAGGTTCAGGTCTAAGCTTTGGTGCCTTATTTCAGCATCTGGTTTGATGCGCAAAGGGAATTCCCCAGGTGTATGTATGTTTGGCCATGAGATAAACAGGTCACCCTATTTTCTGAAAAGTGTTGCTTCAATGGCTAATACATGAAACTGATGCACATTATAAACGATACAAAGGAATTTATAGCAAAAAGTGAATTCTCTACTGGACTCTCGAACCCCACTTCTCCCCAGAGGAAGACGGTCTGTCCAGCCTTCCAGCTCTACGTACACATCCCTTTTGTTCGAGCATACTGGTAGCCCTCACTACACATGCTGCCCCGACCTTGGATTTTTTTCCTGAATAACTGCACAAGACAATTCTCCACGATGAGTATATTGGTTCAGAACATTGTGTTCAGCCCTAGTGACTCAGCCCAGCCGGAATTCAGGCTAACCTTGTATGGTCTGGCACAGGGAAGGGCCGATACAGCCCGGGTTCTAGATCCTGACCTACCTCAACCCCGCTTGGCAACCTGCAAAACAACCAGCTGTCTTGGCCTGCACCATCATTACCAGCAATTCCCCCACACCTCCATGGGCAACCTGGGGGAAATAATCAAGGCACTGACCATGACTTTGGATCCACAACTGTTCTCTGGAGTTAGGGGAAATTGCAAGTGCCTCTTGGAATTTTTAACTATGCTGTCTAGTAGCTATAAAACCTATGCTCAGGTCATTAGCCCACCCTGGGTGTCTGCCGCCGATCCTGTTTCCTCAGTCTTCTTTGGAGCTGGATGGGATGGCCCTCTCTCTGGCCCCCACCCGGACTTAGGCAGGGGCGGGAGGGCACAGTGGGGGCCACAGCCCCAGACCTCGGACCCCGCAGTGTCCGCCAGGAGACATCGGAGGAAATGCGTTTACCACCTGGGCGACCTTGACTGCTGCCGATTAAAGTTTAATCCGAGGTGTGTACTCAGCCTTGCTATGTTACTTAAACACATCAAAGGTCATAAAAAGATTTCAATGGCGAGAGCGGTCCGACGCAGGCCCGCAGGGAGCCAGCGTTTGATTGTGGTGTATTTCCAGAGCCAGGATTTGGCGTGAGGGGCGAGGAGGGGGGCAGAAGAAAGTAAGCAAGCAAGCAAGAAAATGGTTTGCTTTCCCAGAGGAACTCCACACTTGCAAAAGCGGCGGGGGAAACCGAGTCTCAGGCGCCCGCAGCAGACAGCGCCCCGCGATTCTGATTAACTGGGAAGACATCTAGTGGGAAGAGCACGGAACTGCAGCAGAGCCTCGCGCGCAGCCTCCGCCTGCTGCCACGGCGAAGTGGCTGCCGCGGGATTGGGTGGCGGCGGGAAGGTGAAGAGCTGAGACCCTCTCTCCCCACAGCCCCTTTGAAGCACGCGACCGTCTTGAAGAGCCAGGCAAGACTTCCACCTCGGAGGGAGAGGCCCAGCTCTCAGTGGCCTTCCCCTCTCCAGACTGAGGTCCTGGAAGGCGAGCTGGGGGCAAGAGGGGCCAGGGATTTTCTTATTCCTCATTCAACTCATCCTGGGGTTTCTGAACCCAGAGCGGGCGGAGCCCTGGAGCCACCACACGTGCGTTCCCCTCGAGGGTCCTCAGTGACTCTGGGGACCAAGAGGTCGGCGCAGAAATCCATGTGAGGCCCAAGGCCCGAAGGCCATCCCACCCCTGTGGCCCTCCGGCTGGCGTGGGTGGGGCAGGCGCACTGTGGAGCGGTAGCAGCCCGGCTTCCCAGAAATCGTAGGCGGTACTTTCCACCACCCCGCCCCTACTTCATCGCGGGGCCGACGGACCCTGCCCTGTCCACTTCCTCTTGCCAAGAATACCTAATTTCTATGAAGACTGGGCGTCTCTCAGAACCCTGGGGAATACACCCCACGTGTGGGATGCCGTCCCCTTCCTCAGCTCTCTCCAGGGCACCAGCACCTCTTTCTAACCTGAAAGCATCGGGAAGGACACACGGATTCCCTGCTGGCCTACCCCCCTTCCTCAGAGTCGCCAGTCGCAGCATCTCTATTGGCGGGTTTCACCTGTACCCAGCGGGTCGCCCTCCTCAGACCCCCCTGGGTGACCACCTAGGCTAGGTCAAAGTTCTCCATCTTGTTCCATTTATTGTGGCGTTGCATTGTCTTGGAATTGGCAGGGAAGAAGAGCAGCTCCCGGAAGCCTTCTGATGGTACAGAGGCCAAGGGGTGCTTGAGGGTCACGTTTCAACGTGGGAATCCTTGGAGCCGTCACTGGGGCCCCAGCAGTGGGCGCAAAGTTTTCCTGGTAGACTTTCCCAGCCCTGTGGGGTGTGGACTGCTGGGGACAGAGATGACTGCTGGGGATTGCCTTCTGTAGGAGGACATCCCCACCCCCCACCCCCAGCATTAAGCTCAGTCTAGGGCTGTCACAAGTGACCTCATCCCCTCCTCCTTTTGCTCATCAAGCTGCTTTCTCCACACCTACCCGTATTCTAGGGCTTGGTCCCTCCTTGATTCTCAAAAGAGAGCTCAGGGGACCCTCTTTTTTTGCTTTCTGTTATTTTCCCACCCCTGCCCCCCTCCAAATAAAAACACTGAAAGTAACTGGCAACAGTGGATGAGACCATTCTGGGCAAATGCCTGAAGCCCAAGGTGTTCAGCCAGGCCTGTCACATGCTGAAATGCATCCCTAAAAGGATATGAGGGTTCTGGCCCCTTGTGCCCATTCCTCTTCACCACCCATCCACTGGGTGAATCTTGTCTCACAGGTAGACAGGCTCCTTTCGGTTTTCTGGGATCCAATACAGACCTCTGGAGCAGTGGTGTGGGGGAGGAAGGATTGCAGATGCACTAACCAGCTTCAGCCTAAAGGAATGAAAAGCTGAGACTTTGGATCCTGTAGCAAATGAACCTGAGACTTCAAAGGGCCTGGACCAGACTGGGTCCCACAGGAGCTCGATGGGCTGATGTGCATGCTTGGAGCAGAGCTGGCCCCTTACTTCCCTATGCTGACACGTACCACCTCAAAAGCCCCCTCCCAGCCCACCTAGCTAAGCCAGAATGGGTCCCGAGACTGGATTTCACAGTCCCAGCCAGCTCTGCTCTGCTCCCACCTCAGATGGGTGGGGAAGTCTATTCCTCAGGGTGACAAACGAGTCTGCTTGCTCTCAATGACATCAAATTACTTTGCGCCAGCCAAGGGTCCCATGACCTGACATAACCCCACATTAGGTCCTAGAAATGTAAAGAAATATAGCCTTTTTGAAAGTGGCTGAGGGCACATAATTGCTAGCAGGTTCAATTGGTTGTCCCAAGTCTGGCTAAAGACCTGTGCCACCCAGCTGATTCCAGCCAGAATTCCTTGCTTGGGTTCTCTACGGGCAGAAGTTCAAGGCCACATTTAATTCTGGGCTCCAATCAGTTTCTCAAAAACCCCGATTATTGTTGTGCAGTTAAAGACGTCATGGGCCGGCTTGCAGCCTAAGCATCCGCTCCCCAGCAGCCGGGGGCCCCAGCCAGGCTTCTTCAGCGAACAGGCTTCCGCAGAGAATGAGCTTCTGCAGAGCTTTAAAAACACAGGCCTGCCTGGGGCTGCCTTGGCTTGACTTTTTGTTGGGAATTATGCTTTCCTTGCTTGTTGTTATTATTATTATTTTTTGCTCTCCCATTCCCTCCCTTCCTCGTTGTCTCCCAGCTTTTCTCTGATGGCATCTCTTTTCCTCTGAATCCTCTCACTTCCGCGGTCCCCAGCCTGGCCTTGGCAGGAGCACGAAAAGGTTGCGATGAACTCCATCCTAGAGTCAGGGGACTGGAGATGCTGGAAGGAGCTGCTCTGCCCAAAGCCCCAGTAGGAACCAATCTTGCTGATGATCCACAGGCAGCCTGGCAGGGACTCAGGAGCAGGCAGTGTCTTCAGGGGCTTCTGCTGGGTGTAGCAGGCGTTGTTTGAGAGGTACGCAAAATCTGTGCACACAATTCTCTTGTTTAATTAAACATTCCTTATGTGTTCAACCAAAAAGCTCTTTTCTAATGCAATGAGTGGTTATATTAGCACATGTTATCATCAGGGCGTCCAGAGTAAAAGCGTCCCCGGTATTTAACAACCCCTCAAAAAAAGTGATTAGGAAACCATAAACTATCCAAATGCAAAATAACCCAACACTTAGCTACAGAAAGGATGACAACTATCCACTGAGACGAGTAAACTTATGAAGTAGTTGCTGGTGTGGGACCGGTCAAGTTCAATGGTTTGCTATTTTTCATTTTTGTCTCTTTGCTTTCTGAAGTTACCGAGGCTTTTAGTCAAATCACACCTCAGAGCTTCAGACTTTGCTGGGGAGGGTCACACTCCTTGTCAATTAGATCACCAAATTAAAAGAAAATAAACCACAATGCCTTTAATCATTCTTTTTTTAAAAAAAAACACCTCTTACTGCTGAGCAGATTTTTTAAAAAATACACTGAATAGCATTTCTCTTGGAAAACTCTGGTTGCCGTGATGGGTTACCAATCCTGTACAGACGTTCCTTTCTAGCTTAATCATTAGAAACCTCTTTTTGGTTTCCGTCGGGGGAGGTGGGCCGAAACACAAAATGGTCATTTGCCCAATAAGAAGGGAATGTGTGTCAGTTTGGGACGTGGAAAGGACTGAGCCGTGGTTTTCATCTTTCCCCCAGATCACGATGCAGCAGTAGCAACCTTCTCCTAAAGGATGGCACACCCCCAGAAAAGGGTGTTGGACGTCTCCCCCATATGCACATGTGAAAAAGAAGAGATATAAAATTTCAAGCAATGCCCCAAGCCCTAAACTCCTTTTTTTGTCCAGATTTCTTTTGGGGGTACCCTTAAATTCTTTCTAGATTATGATTACAGCAATTTAAGTTTAAACACACTGACCCCTTGAAATTTATCCCCCCAAAATCCCATGTTGGGAGTGGAATAATGTGATTTCTAAAATTTTCTTTAAAATACTCAAAAAAGCAGATGTGGATGATGAAACATGAAAGACAAAATGATAATGGTGGGAGTTGGCTATATAGGGGTTCGTTAGACTTTGTGTGTGTGTGTGTGTGTGTGTGTGTGTGGAAAATTCCATAATAAAAATATATTTTAAATGTTGTAAGCAAGGGTGGAAAAATTACCCCTGCCAGGGGGCCCAAATAAAAATGCAGTCCAGTTGGGTAGCACCTGGAGGCACCCATTTAACCTTCGTTTTCCAAGAACAGAAAACGACCTTGCTCCCTTTTCATTTCTCTGGAATCAGCCGGCCATCCCCAAGCCTTCTTTCCGGCAATCTCCTTTTTCCAACCCATAAACTGAACATCCCAACCCGAGGTCGGGGGGCTGACTAATGGAGCTTCCGTACTCAGCTCCCCTGACCAGAGTGTAAATACCCATAAAAACTAATATCAAAAGTTTTTATTGAGCTGCTTCGTTCCCCCGAGCGCTGGCCGAGCAGGGCTGGAGCAGCGGCACAAAGGAGTGGCGACTGCGCCCTCGTCGGCTCCGAGCGGGGCGCCAGAGCCAGCCACCGTCTCTGGGGAGAACACCCAACCCAGGTAAATGCCAGTGCGGGGCTCGCCTTCCACTGGGGACAGGTGTATTTACCCAGCCGCGGGGGAAGGGAAGGTGAGTGGTCGGAGACAGTCAGAACGGAGAGAGAGAGACGCCAGCCTCCCTGCAGCCTGTCGCCAGGCTGGTCCGACAGGGTGAGATAATTTTCCTCCACACTGACGCCTGTGTTTCGCCCACGTGACGCTGCATGTCTTTCCCACTGTGTGTGGGCGCAATGGATGCGTGAATCTGCATGTTCATATCGAGGCGCACACGTCGTTATGATTACAGCACAGAACGCGCTGGTAAAAGTCTGATCACACCTCTGTGCTCTCTGACTTCCCCTTTCCCCACGGCTGCGCTGGCGGGTCTTCCTGCTCCAGTGGCTCTCCGCATGAAGAAGGCGCCACCCGGGTCGGGGACGTGGGAGCCTTGAGGGTCGGAGGAGAAATGGACTCAGGCAGGTCAAGGCCGCCTGCACCGGATCCTGCTCGAGAATGCCGGGACTCAGCGGGGCCAGGCTTAAGTCTAACCCCCACCCCCACCCCCAATTTCTTCAAACTCTCGAATGTCTTCGGTATATTTGTTGACTTAAAGAATCCCAAGCCCAGAGCGGGTTTCCTGTTTTGTTGAGCCCGGGAGCATCGAGCTCGGACGGGGGTGGAGGCGGGCGTGTGGGACAGCTTTCGGGCAGTGGCGGGCACAGATAACGTCCACACAGAGACCTCTCGGCTTTTTCCTATCGCGGCCGCTCGGATTCCTCGGGCCGTCCTGCGCTCTGCCAGTGAGTGCCCTGGCCGAGTGACGGGGAGCTCACTCCCTGGGTGGGTGGGCCCGGGGTCCGGCGGGCCAGTACGCCCATGGCCAGCCAAGACCTTTAGGAAAGCGATTCCTCTTTCCAGCGGAGCGCTCCCCCGAGTCCCCCCTGCTTCGGCTGAGCCTCCAGGTCCAGTGAAGAGCGGAGCAGCGGCGGCACCGTCGGGGCAGGCAGCGCTCCCCTCGCCGCCACCACCGCCACGGGCGGAATCGCCCAGGCCTCCGTGAGCCCGGAGGCGGCCCGTCTCGGAGGCGGGAAGTGCCCCCATTCCAAGTTTGCGCCAGCCCTGGGGAGTCTGGGCGCCGCTGGCCGGCACCGGGCGGAGGCGACTGCTCCTCAGAGGAACCTGGGTCGTGGGGCTGGTTGTCCTAAACAATGTGTGGGGGCGCCCCAATCCCTGCTCAGGGACTTTCTAGGGGCAGCACTGCAGGGCCGCGCACAGCCGAGGTCCTCCCTGGGCTCCCGGGGCCGTCCTGTCTGCGGAGCTCTGCCCTGGTGGTTCTGAAGGCCTGGGGACTGAAGGAACCCACCAGGCAGCTGGAGATCTGCTCCTTCCTCAACTTGCTGTCCTCAAAATCCACAGGACGAGAGGACCTTGCGCGGCGCGGGACCCGCGTGGATCTTCCTGGATCTTGCACTTCCATTTCACTGTGTTGGCATTGGGTCACCACAGTGCCAAGTGACTTTCCAGGGTCCAAACCTGTCCCTGCAGCCTCGGGCCTTTCGCTGCTTCGTGAATGCTTCAAAATGCACAAAAGTCTAGAACCAAAACGAGCAAGTCACTCAGGATGGGCCATTGTCCTGCCTACTGACCAGCTTCAGTCCAGGCTTCTTCAGAACCTACCCTTTCTCCTTAAGAAAACGAGTACAGCTTCCACCCTGGTTGGAATGAGGCTGAGGGGACTCACAAAGCCCTCCACGAACAGAACGGCCCCCCACTCCTCTCTTCCCCAAATGGGCTGGCAGCTGCAGTGCTGGGTGCTAGCCTGGCTGGTCGTCCCCCACCCCCACCCACCCCTGCCTCTCTTTCTTTTTCCCTCTACGCTAGCCTCAGCTCTTCTGCCCTTTCCCCTTCCATATCTTTCTTCCGTTGCCATTATCTCTGCGCCCCCAACCCCTGTGGGAGAGAGAGGGTTAAGATGTTCTGCAAATGCTGCTCGTAAAGTTGCTTGGATACATTAGAAACACATGAATATCCTGAAATACAAAGTGTCTTTAAAACCAACTGAGGAATGTTTATCCTAATGCTGGATGGATGCAGGGAAATGGTGCCAGGGAGCAGTGCTGACAGCCTTCTCCCAGTTAAAGTGAGAGCAGGTAAATTTCATTTGCTAGTGAAAATCAAACTCCATTAAAACGTAGTTTCCCTTTGTCCTTTTCTCTTCCAACCCTGAGAGCCCAGGGCCCCATGGCCCACACTGGTAAAGAGTCCCCAACCCTTCACCCCCACCTCCCAAAAAACAGCCAAGGTCTCTTTCTTCAGCGGGAGGCTCCAGGACAGCTAAGCCCCAGGGGGCACCCCAGCTTGCCCTAAGAGGTAGGAAGCCATGCCTGCAGGGTCTGGCAGCTCCTGGAACAAAGGCCAAGCCACTGGGCTGCCGCCGCCCTCCATCTTTCCCTTGCTGCCCATTCAGGGCCCCTTGGGGTAGATCAGGGAGCAGCAGACAGAAAGCACCTCCACCCCTGCCACCCTCTTCCTCAAGGGCAACTGCCTTCGGCAGATCCGATGTAGCTCCCAAAGGGATACTTTGTCACTGCCAGGATTCGAGTTGATGGCACCTCTCTGCAATCCCATAGGAATTCTTCAGCATGGTAGACAAAAAAAAACAAAAAAACATACACACAACAACAACCCACAAAGCAGAGAGTGAAGGTCAGGGCCAGCTAGCTGAGCAGGCAAGTGAGTCTTGACCTTGCTGTTGGGAAAAAGAAGAAATGCGCCGAGAGTGCTGTGCTCGCTTCCCGGAGGACACCAGTTCTTCGCTGCCCTGCAGCCCTTCTTCCCTCACAGCAAGCCAGTGTGGTGGCTGCCTGGAGGGCTCAGAGGCTAAGAAACAGTATCGGGAACCATTAAGAAATCTCTTATGTCCCTTGACAAACGACATGGACAGAAGAGAAAGAGATTCCCTTGCTTCCAAGGGAGTAGAAATCCTAGAAATTGAGACCCAAAATTATTCACGGAGCTCATTCAAATTTCACAAACCATCCCCACTGGTTAGTGGCTACGACTCGATGTCTAACGGAACTTGCAGACGTTTAAAAACAGGGACAGCATGCCAGGACGCCGTTGACTCGCCTGATAGAAAAGTTACTTCATATACATCAAGATCCAAGCCATGAAGGGAATGAGCAGGCTGCCTCCCTCTAAGTAACCGTGTCTCAAGAGTTTTTGAAAATTGATAGGGAACTAAGAAAAGATTTGAATAACTTGATCACTAAAGATCCACCACAAAGCTCAATAAATAACTCAGGCCTGAAGTCCTTCCCTCCCTGGCGGCGGGGCTGCCAAGTTTAAGAAGCAAAGCCTAATTTGAAATGCAACCCAGAGCCTTCCCCAGCGCCGTCCCTCGCAGACAAACCTGCTCCGGGGCTCCTCAGCGGACAAGATGAAATCTTGTCTCACCATTTTTGGTGAGAAGGGACCCAGTCGGCTTTGGTAGTCTGTGGAGCTGGGGCCCATCCTCTGCGTGCAGGGCTTGCTCTCCAGTGCAGCGGGGAGAGGGACGGGGGAATGCAGAGCCGGCCTTGGCCGCTGCGTGCACCGGCAGCTGCGCCATGACCAGAGGTGAGCTGGCACCGGCGCCAGCTGGTGGGGGCTCCCCGAGCTGTGTTTTCGTTTTTCCGGGTCTGGCTAGCGCACAGAAGAGGTCTGAAGCTCAGGCCAACAGCAGGGCGGAGGCAGAGAAGAAGAGTCTGTAAACACCGCCCCAAAAACCCCACAAAGGCAGAAAAACTGCTGGGTAACCAGACAGAGCCAGAAAAAAGAATTCCAAAAAAGAGAAAGGAGTCAGGAATGAGGGGAGATGGGTGGTGGGCCTTTCACAGCTGCCTGGGTCTCCGGGCTTGCATGGCAGTTCTCATACTGGCTAGACTGCAACTTTCAACTTGACCTTGGCCTCCAGCCGAGTCTGACCCGTGTGTAAAACAGCCCTGAAGTCCTCAGGAACTGGGGCCTTGAACCCTACCCTGCCTCTTTGTCGCCATGAGTTTTACAATGCCACTTGGAGGAAGGAAAGGGGGCAAACAGGCCCGGAAAGTAACACAAAAATCAAGCCCCAACAGAGGGCAGTTCTTTAGCCTGCAAATGGACAGTCAGGGAGGAGGTAAACTGGGGGCAAATCAATATTTACCCGGAGCTACTAAAAACGCAGGAGGAAAAGGACACACTGGTTGTGTGTATCGTGAATGCTGGGGTGGGGGCAGGGGGACGAGTCGTAGAGGGTTTTATTGGGCAATGCTTACATTGGTCCCGGCAAACCTGGGCGTCAGAGTCGACAAAAGCCTGAGCCCAGCCTCCTCAGTGAGACCCTGCAGGAAGACCTGGACCTTAGAGATCCGATGTGGAGAGGCAGGAGTGGGGTTGCAGGGGCCAGAAATATTCGAAGTGCCCTGAGCTCCTGCAAGCTCAGGGCACTTGAGTGGGCTGAGTCTGCAAGCTGGGACTAGCGGGCAGGTCCTAACCTGGCTGCTCAGCAGTCCACCTGGGCTGGGAGGGACTGCATGGAGCACTCTCCCCATCCCTGACATCCCCGTGGAATACAAACACCCACTTTCACTTTGAATGCATGTTCTCCTTCTGGGCATCTGACCAGATCACAGCCTCCACGATTGGAAGTAGAAGTATTTCCCAGGCGACAGGACCCGCAGAACTCCTCATCCAATCGTGGTCACTGCTTGGCTTCTCCAGCCCCTACATCCCACCGTGCTCTCAGAAAAGGGGCGCATTCCCCAGACACAGAGGAAGAGCTTCTCAGGCTGGTTCTTGGATGGAGGAGGACCAGACACCCTCTGCAGAATAGAAACTGTGTTCTCCCCTGTCCCACTTGGGAGGAAGGTGCGAAGTGGCCCCAAAGAATCCCTTTCTCCTGTCGCAGAACGGAGAGAAATAGGGTGTGCCCAGGTACCTGGAAAGTCAGCTCCTGCTCAGGCTCTATGAAGCTTCATTAGGCCCCAGAAGGGGGGTTCCTTTGAGTCCCAGTCAGCACCCCACCAGCCTGTTCCTCTTAAAATCCTTCCAGGACTGGCCAGCGCCGCTGGAGGTGGGGAAGCACGGGAGAACGGTGCACACAAATCTCGGTCTCTATCTCACAGTCTCTGGGGGAAGAGTTGTTACTGGTGCAGAGTGAGGAGCAGCCTGTATATACAAGTGTAAATGTGTGATCAGGGTACACTTAAATGTGCGTCGGTGTGGGTGTGATGGGTTGTTCTAAGCCTATCGGCCTAAGTGCCAGTGTATGAAATTGCCCACCAACTCTGAGGACAAGGAAGTAGAGGGAGCTCCTAAACGCAGCCCAAGCTTTCCGACGGAATGTCCTGGGATCCATGAGCCAGGCGCATCCGAAACCGCCCAGCCACTGTTCCCCTGGAAAGAGAGCCAAATCGGGACGCTATAGAAGAGGAAAGCACGAGTGTCCGTGGTGGCGTCTCGCTGCAGAAAGACGCGTGGATAGATACCTGAAAAGAAAACAGCGCCGAGGCCCCAAGGAACACCCTCCGCCTCGCTACTATACCATCCCCAGAGGATCGCAGATTTACCTGACCTGTCCCCATCGCCTCAGGTAGCAACCCAACAGCGCGCTCCTGTCCCCTCCCAGCCTGACGCTGCTCTGAGCCCCACTGGGATCAGGGAAAAGGACGGGGAGCGGGTGAGGAAGCCGCCCTGCCCTCCCTGCCGCACCGCCCTCTCGGGCCCCTTGCCTCTCCCTTGGGTGGAGGGTGTGCGCCGCGCTGCGGGCGCTGGCGCGGGGGACCTCGCGGGCGGTGGCGGGCGGCGGGTGCCCAGCACGGAGCCCGGGCTGGAGCCGCCCGCTTTGCATACGCCGTGGGCGGAGCGGGGGGCCGGGCCAATGGGCGGCCGCCTGGCGCGACCCCGCGGGGCGCGATCCGCCCCCCTCGCTCGGGCCCCGGCCCCGCGCGGCGCGCTCTTCACTTCTTGGGGGCTTTTTAAAACAGCGCCACTGGGGTCTCTCCATGCGGCTCGGGCTATGACAGCCTCCGTGCTCCTTCACCCCCGCTGGATCGAGCCCACCGTCATGTTCCTCTACGACAACGGCGGCCTCGTGGCCGACGAGCTCAACAAGAACATGGAAGGGGCGGCGGCGGCGGCGGCAGCGGCGGCGGCGGCGGCGGCCGGGGCTGGGGGCGGGGGCTTCCCCCACCCGGCTGCCGCGGCCGCGGGGGGCAACTTCTCGGTGGCGGCGGCGGCGGCGGCGGCCGCGGCGGCGGCGGCCAACCAGTGCCGCAACTTGATGGCGCACCCGGCGCCCCTGGCGCCCGGGGCCGCGGCCGCGTACAGCAGCGCGCCCGGGGAGGCGCCCCCGTCGGCCGCCGCCGCCGCCGCCGCTGCAGCCGCCGCTGCTGCCGCGGCCGCCGCGGCGTCGTCCTCGGGAGGGCCCGGCCCGGCGGGCCCGGCGGGAGCCGAGGCGGCCAAGCAGTGCAGCCCCTGCTCGGCGGCGGCGCAGAGCTCGTCGGGGCCCGCGGCGCTGCCCTACGGCTATTTCGGCAGCGGCTACTACCCGTGCGCCCGCATGGGCCCGCACCCCAACGCCATCAAGTCGTGCGCGCAGCCCGCCTCGGCCGCCGCCGCCGCCTTCGCGGACAAGTATATGGAGACCGCCGGCCCGGCGGCCGAGGAGTTCAGCTCCCGCGCTAAGGAGTTCGCCTTCTACCACCAGGGCTACGCGCCCGGGCCTTACCACCACCATCAGCCCGTGCCTGGCTACCTGGATATGCCGGTGGTGCCTGGCCTCGGGGGCCCCGGCGAGTCGCGCCACGAGCCCCTGGGTCTTCCCATGGAAAGCTACCAGCCCTGGGCGCTGCCCAACGGCTGGAACGGCCAAATGTACTGCCCCAAAGAGCAGGCGCAGCCTCCCCACCTCTGGAAGTCCACTCTGCCCGGTAAATGGCGCCCCTCTTCCCAGCTCCGGTCCTCCGGCTCTGCTCCAGCTTCTCCTCCGCTTGCTCCCGGGTCACCCTGGTACCCCTTTGCTGTCTTCCTGACCTGCCCTAGCGGCGCTGTACCCCTGGGAGCCCGACCCCGCTGACCGGCGCTGCCCGTGCTGCCCTTGAGTTGGGCTGACTCCTGGCTCTCCTTGGGTGAGGGATGGCTGGGAATAAGCTTGTTGGGACCCTGGTTGGCTTCCTTCTCCCTCTGTGCCCCGCCCTCCCTAGCCCTTGACATCGATTTAAGGTTGAGAAATTGACCTGGAAACTGTTTACTAAGTTGCCCGTATTCATTCTCTCAGAAATGGTTTCCGTGTAGAAGCATCAAATGTTAGGGGTTGGGAAATACGGAGAGGAGCTAGACATCGAACTGTTGTTGTCCCCTGAGCCCAGTGCTGAGGTGTGGGCCGCTAGGCCCGGCGATCAAGGGATCCCAGGCGGCCTGGCTGAGATGGGCATGGGAGCCCTGGGCAATTCCACTTCAGTGCAGAACGAACCACTCTCCCCCACTGACCCTCCAGATTTGGGCAGAAGGCTGGATTTTGCGGAGCGTGGCAAAGGGTAGCCGGGCGCTGTAAAGCGGCTAGCTCGGATCGAGCTGCCGCCTGTGCCCTGGCCTGGGTCTGATCCCCGTGTAACTTGCCTTCTTCCCTATCTTCCAGACGTGGTCTCTCATCCCTCAGACGCCAGCTCCTACAGGCGGGGGAGAAAGAAGCGCGTCCCTTACACTAAGGTGCAATTAAAAGAACTTGAACGGGAATATGCTACAAACAAATTCATTACCAAGGACAAACGGAGGCGTATATCAGCCACCACCAATCTCTCCGAGCGGCAAGTTACAATCTGGTTCCAGAACAGGAGGGTCAAAGAGAAAAAAGTCATCAACAAACTGAAGACCACTAGTTAATGGATTAAAAGTGGAGAAAGAGGGCAACTTGAAGAAATGCTTCAGAACTCATTGCTTTACCCAGATAATGATTCTAATGCTTAATAATAATTGAAGAATGGGAAAGAGAGAGACACTGGCATTTTGCTTTCCTAAGGGGGATCTCTTTCTCCTTGATGGAACCAACTATTTTAAAACTTTAAGAAATGGTAGAGACTGCCAGTTCTTCCGCCAACCCCACCAGACCGTTAAATGACAAACTCTAGAGTCAGATGTCAACCCCCAAATACGCAGTTTCAGATAAGTTACGCATTTACTGAAATCTTGTAAGTATTTATGTGGCCGTTATGTTTTAGGACATTATGGTATATGGTAATAATCCAGAAACCGGTTACAAAAGCAAGAGGCTGCTGTGAACATCTGCTTGCCCTTGGCCTTCGCCATCCCCTTTGCATGTTGTTCAGTGACTGCTCAGGTAAATCTTAGTGAAAACTCTACCGTGGTTGTATATTCTGCAAACCATGTCATGGATAGCTTTAGAGGGGAAAAGAGAAGGTACTGAAGTAATGGTTTTGGACTGTTTTCTATGAAGGGAGACAGGGAGAGAAAGCGCCTCCAAGGATCATTTGTCTTGGTCGTAAATACAACTGGCTGAGCCTCTGAGGCAACAAGGGAACCCCAGGCTGGGAAATGTCCTTCTGATAATGATTTTTTATGTGCTTACAGAAAGCATATGGACTGTATTTTCTGCCCTGATATCATTGCTTTCCAAAGTATTTGATATAATTTTTTAGAAGTATTCAATGCATCAGACAATTCACAGAATTCACTTTCTGTCAGATCTCCAGAGAAGTACCACCCCAACATGGTGGGCTTTGGTTTCAATACAAGTCATTTTTCACTTAAATTGCTATTTTCCAATATTTACTAAACATATTGCTGGAAAAATAATTTTCTTTCTTTCTTTTCTTTCTTTCTTTCTTTCTTTCTTTCTTTCTTCTTCTTCTTCTTCTTTTTTTTTTTTTTAGAAAACTCAGAATGGAAATCCATTCCCCTGAAATATTTAGATGTTTACATTCTATATTTTGATCTATTAAGGGATTCGTATTTTTTTCATGTTTATTGTGTTACAAAACCGCATTAGAAAGTTTAGGAATTCATCTTCACGGCACATTTTTAATCAAGCAGTTATTTCAGTCAGCACATTCATTTTGTTCATATTCACTATAAAATGCTATCTTGTAAATAAAGACATTAAGCACACTGTGAAAATGTATTTGTGCACCTGCTTTCCAAATATTCCTAAAAATAATAATTAAAAAGCCTTAGACCTGTAGATAGTGCTGTAGTGGTGTTAATTATGTTAATAAAATAGTCACTGCCATTAAAAGCTGAAAGACATACTCATTATTTTCCTATGCTAGATGTGCATTACACAGAAAGAAAAGAAGCAGGTTTGTTCTACACAAACCAAGGACCATTCTTTTGTCTTATTATTTACTTGGGATTTTTTTTTTTTTTTTGCTACAATTTTTTAAGCAAAGGGAGAAATCCTTCATAACTAAAATCCCCCAAAATTATAAAAATGCTTCAAGAAGTTTAAAATGTCAGGTATTCTGAAAATGAGAAAAAAAAAAAAGAAAGGAGGAAGAGATAGTATAAGTTCTCAGGCTCCCTGTAGAAAATGAAAACCAGTTGTTCAGTATCAGCGATGTCCAGGCTGTCGTATTTTAAAATCTGCTGTTGGATCTGAATGCATCTGAGAGAGCAGGTTTTGATATTTGTTGAAATGACAGGACTAGGAAAGGCCTTAAACCTTGACCTTGAGGAAAAAAGACAATTTGTGACCTTGACTTTTGACAGCTCATGAATTGGCCTGGGCTGGATTAGTAGATCAAGGGCGCCACCTCGTGTTGACAAGCTTCCTTGTAATTCTTCAGCTTCAAGGGAATCAAAAGGTCTTACCTTCTTGACTCCTTAGAGATTTAGTACTCATTTCTTTGGCTCCAGACGGAGCAAATTTCAATATATGTAAGTTATACATGTGCCTGTACATATGTGAATATATATCATATATGTGTATACATATATGCATATCAGTGCTTGTGTGTGTGTATATATATTTGTAGAATCTGTACAGATATAGTATCATTAATTACTGATGGCCTGAGATGTTGTAATTCAAGGTGATTTCTAGAGTTGAGGCACAAAATGTACTTTGCATGATGACGTTTGCTCCTTTTCTTTAATGGCCAAGTTCAATTTGTTTTCATAGTGACTTGTTCTGCATCAGATTTCGGCAGATCTGCTTTAAAGCTGTACCTTCTTGTCACAATCTCAGAGGTGTTCTTAGATACCCAGTTTTTTCTGGCCCTCGCCCTCCAAGGGAGTCTACCATCCTAATTTGAGCTATAGGCGAGTCTATACGGCAAATAAAAAGCTTCAGGTGCCTCACTGACTCTAGAATGCTAGAGTAACACTTCAGAAATTCAAAGAAACTCACCTCTTAAGAGGTCAGTATTGCAAGCGTAGAGATCTCAGATCTACAAAGTGTCCATAATACAGACGTAGAAGGAGCGTGGTCCTGGACAGCTCAGAGCTGAGTGCCACTCCCGGGTGGTGTGCAGTCCTACATCGATGTTTGCAAAGCTGCCATTTGACTTGTGGAAGATACATATACATTTAATATTAATAACCACCATGGAAACTATAATTATTGTTTCTCCTATGCTGTGATCCCTAACGACACATCAGGTGCTGTGTTTAGAGTCATAAATAGTACATATGTATATTTATATATTTAATATACACACAGGGTAATGTTTTTGTGGGACCCATGCTATGCACATATTTTATTGCAATGTTGGTGGAACCAGGAGCCTTATGATGCAGAATTTTGAAATGAGGTTAATTTTATCTTTATGTTAGAGGAAAGTCATTGCAACCAGAAGAACCATATTCATCATTTTACGGAAAATAATATTGGTTGGTTTCAAACCTGACGGAAACCTCTCCAACCCGAAGACATAAAGCTTGTTTCTAGATGGAGAATTATAGAAGGCCTCTCTAAGGCTGTCTCAAAAACAGCACGGCCTTGAAATGTACATGTGGAATGGCCTTGTGATGTGCAATCAAATTTTGCTGCCCCGAGGACTTTACTCCACTGTGGAAGCAAAATGAGAACGATGCTTCGGATCCACCTCCCCAAGTCTTGTGCCACAGCACTCCATTTCTGAATGAGCTGCCATCATTCCAAAGGAGCAGTTTTCACCCAAAGTGTTGAAAGTGGTGGGAAAATCTCCTCAAAACTGGATCAGATGGTGTGTTTACGAACCAAAGGGGACTCTTCCGTTGATGGAGATATTTTTCTCTAGATGTAAGAAATATTCTGAGCCTCAGGCCCAGGGAGGAGGCCAGCAGCAGCTCTGCAGAGGAATACCGCCCCTTTCACGAGCCATCTCCACTGCAGGAACTCTGGGTAAAGTAGTCGGGTTTTTTTTTTTTCCTCCCTCTCTCTCTCTCTCCAGTTTTTGAAACTAATGACAGAAGATATTTAAGAGGTTTTTTAAATTACTCCCTCCTTGTTCTAAAATGGTTGTTAATAATGTTGATCTTACCTAATTCCTCACTTATTTAAAATTCCCCTGGATCAACCAGACACCCTGAAGTAAGCATGGATTATGGCAGCTCCCGAATGCTCCCAAATCATCCAATCTAAACCTTAAAAAAAAAAAAAAAAAAAGACATCCAGGCGGACGCCAACCACCATCTAGGAAAAATAATGCCAGATACTGGGATAGTGCTGCTGCATAGCTGATTTGAGTATATTTTTTTTCTAAAAGGGAAACTTTTTGAGTAAGATATTGTAAATATGCAAACTACTGGACCCCATTTTCATTTATTAGACTAGCAAAGATTTTAAATCCTGTAATGGCCTGTCATGTTACCATTAAAAAATTGTAAATATGGAATTTGAGAGGAAAAAAACCCTATTTTTTCCCATCTGCTCTTAATACTGTCAAATTTATTAAGATATTTTAAGTGGATGATTGTAAAATGTCATTACTATTTATGCCTGATGCAGAACTGAAGTCATGCATTTAAATTGTGTGTGTTTTTTTAAACAAAAGGGAAAAAATTAAGAAAGAAAGAGGGAAAACAAATTTTATTTTTTTTATTTTAACCTAATTGAAATATTTTCTTAAAATTCACGGGGCAGCGCATTTCAACTGAGGGTGATTAGAGTACGTGTGCAAGTAGTGACAGATTTCACCGTGTAATATATGTGCCGCTCACACCTTGCTGAGTGTGTTTGCTGAAGATGCGGCCTCTCAGGCGCTCCCGGCAAATGCTCGAGGCTTGAGCGAGCCGAAGGCTGCCCCGGGAGCACCAGCTCAGACCCAGTGGGTTCAGAGGCGCCTCCCCGGATCTGCGGACCTCCACGGAGGAGACGCTGGGGGCAAGCTGATTTATGCGCATTCCTTTAAAGTTGATAAAATGCGTGTCAGCTGCCCAGGACCTGGAGAACCAGAGAACCGTGCAGCGAGTTGCTCACATCCCATTTTTTCATAAGCCAAAAAATGCAGCGTTACCCAAGAGGCCTGCGGAGATTTTTGCCTAGGTCTTAGGAGAGGCACACAATAATTAAGTTTTCATCTGCTAGGCCGCCGGGCAAATAACAGGTGACTGCGTTCTTTATGAAAACACCAGCTTTCTGATCAGCTGCTTCCATCGTCGCGCAACTGCCGGCGTCCACCAAGGCCTAAAAGCTGTTCGCTATTTGTAATGGGATTTTTAAAAAAAGAAAATAGACGCTGACACAGAAAACTGTCTCGGTTAGTACAGCCGAGGCTGCGTGTTTCATTTCTGCACGGCCCCGTCGCGCCGCTGAAGAGCCGGATCCACGGGGCACAAATCCGGCCCGCGGGTGGCTGGGCGGCGGCGGGCGCGGGGCTTCCCCAGGTGCCTGGGGCGCGGCCCCGCGGGAGCAGCGCCGCTGCGGACCCGGAGCCTCCTGATGCCGCGCCCTTGGGGGCAGAAGCGAGGCTCAAAACCCTCCACGCTTGTTCGCGAACCCTCGACTCAAAATGGAGGCTCCAACCCTACGGAGCCCGCCTCGCTCGGGGCTGGCCGGCGTGCCGCGGCGCGCAGACCGCACTCCAGGCCTGGACCCCCGGCCTGCGCCCCGCGGACTCGGAGGCACCGGCACCCGCCCCGGGGAGCCTCCCCGCAGCTGCAGGCTGACGTCACTGCCGCCGGAGCCGGCCTCCGCGGGCGTTATTTGCTGAGGACAAGCCGATTGCAAAGAAGGTTTTGTGCGGGTGCCCCCTTCTGCGCCCCGCCCCTCCCTCCCCCAAAGAAGAACTGGGTATTTAATCTCTCCCGGTTTTAATTCTTGGCAGCGTGGAAGGTGGTTTGCAACGGGAAATAAAACTTGACAGGGGCATTTTCTCTAAAAGGGGTTCTGAGACGGGCTGAAAAGAAATCGTGTTTTTCTCTACCAAATGCTTCCGTTCTCCGAGCCCCGGGCCAAGGGGTGGGGTGAGATCCCAGGGAGCAGAGCGGGGAGCGAGCGGCGAGCAGGGCCAAGTTGTGGGCCGCAGCGGCCAAGTCCGGTCGCCCGGGAGGCCACGGGTCTCCTCCTGGGCCAGGAGGCAGCCTCGGCCTCGCCGCGCCCCGCGCCTCTGAGACGCTCCGCCCGGCGCCGTCCGCCGCCCGAGGCCAGGTCCTCGTGAGCGCGCGAAGTTGGCACGGCCAGGGGCCGTGTTGGCACACACAGTAGTACCTGGTGCTGGCTGAGGGCGGCCGGGGTCAAGCGAGAGAAGAGGACCCCGGGGAGGGCCTTAGGCTGCTTGGCTTTACCTCTGAGCCTTTTGGCCTAGGGGCGTTGAAGACAAGAGCTCGAAAAGGAGGTGGCGAGAGCACTGCTGGGTGCTTTGTTCGGGCTGAGGGTCTGCGGACCCTGCACAAAATGGACGGGGAATGGGGGTGAACGGTTCAGCAGGAGAGGATTGTCCGGGCTGCTATTGGGTGGGAGAGCCTGGAGACAGCAGAACCCCCCTTCCTCCAGCTGAGAGAGCGACCTCCCCTCCAGCCG
>PVKM010018520.1:0-25024 GCA_004027735.1 Carollia perspicillata | reverse complement strand
TAATCTTCAAAGGAAATTTTTAGTTTTCTTCTTTTCTTTCCTACTTTATTTCCTTCCTTCTTTCCTCCTTCTTTACTTGTCGTGTTTTACCCTCCCTTCCCTCCTTCCCTCCCTCCTCCCTCCCTGCTCCCTCTTCTCCTTTCCTTCCTTTTACTCATCCATTCTGCAAATATTTGCTGAGCACTTATTCTGTGTTAGGCTCTGTATTAGGGTCTGCAGATATAAAGGGGATATGAAACAGCCTTTACCCTGAGGAACCTTATAGTCTAGACAGAAACAAGCAATACAAGCAATGACTGCACTCTAGTGTGTTTAAGTCACGATAACAGTAGACATAAAACACTATGGCCAAACACCATGAAAGAGAAGCTTATAAAACAGTATGGATGTCAGGTAAGGCTTGCTCTGGGTTGATTCATAAAGGGTGAACAGGAGTGAGCCAAGGGGAGTACACTACAGGGAAGGGAGAAATCTTGACTCCAAACTTAGAGCTTTTGGTTTAGATCCTTGTTATAAAGGAAACCAATCAAAGAATTACAATAAGCTTACTGTAGCATCTACTGACAGGGACTAACAAAGACTACACTTCTTTTTTGTATGTCTCTTTGAAATGTTGACACCCTTTCCCATCTATCAGTTCGCGTCTGAGTTGAAATGGATCAGAGTACTGTGCACCACACTCCCTTGTCAGTTAAGCTGGGATGAGAAGGGATGAAACTTCATTCTGTCTGAAGTTTACTGCTTCTGACACTGTACAGGCAGCTTGTGAGGGCGAACCCAAGGCCTAGACAGCAATGAGCGAGGGGATGAATCTCTTCATTTCATTTAACTTTCCAATGTGGGCCACACTTGAACTCTATAAAGCAACTTCCCAACTTAGCTTCCACATCGGAGCTTCTCAGGATGTTTTAAAACATACACGCCCCTGCTTTCCCCAGGAATTCCTGATTCAGTAAGTCTATGATGGTATCTAGACATCTCTGCTTTAAAAAAGAAACCCCCTCATGATTCTGATGCTCAGCCATCGTTGGGACCCAAAGGCTTTGTCTATACCCAAGTAGTACCTTGTGACGGAGAAGGTTTAACATTTGGAGTCACATAACTTTGACGCTGCATTCTGGTTCTGTCACTTGTTAACTGGATGACCACGGTCAAGTCACCAAACCTCTCTGAGCCTCAAATTCCTCATCCGTGAGCTGGTACCGATAACATCTACCACAGAGGCTTGGTGTGCCCAGCAAAGCCCGAAACCTTCCCCTGTAGAAACCCCAAGGGGTCCATTGTATTCCATGCTTGTAATCCAAGTGGAATCTTAGGAAGCAGCCTTTCTCAGCGGAGCTGGTGAAACCACTAACACACTGACAACCTGTCACCGGTCCCAGCTTCCCCTGAGACGAGGCGACACTGCGAAGGGGAGGGGGGCTCCGAGGGAGGGGCGGCTCTGACATTCAGTCCTTTCTTGGCGGTCTGGGGATTTCTTTAAATAAGATTTGTTTAACGTCTGTATTTTATGTAAGAGTGATTTTTTTTCTCTCTTGGAAGTGCATAACCCTCTCCCTTCTGATACTGTCATGGCTTCATCTCTCCGTGCCTCTCACTCCTTTCTCGAACTCCAAAGAGCTCCACGGGGCTTCGGTTTCATTCGCGGCCGGAACACAGAGCCACGCAGCTTCCCTGGCTCAGTCCCTTCTCCTACAGCCAAGCTCCTCAGCCGGTCAAACAGACCTTGAAGAGCTGGTGCTTTGTCACACTCGTCTCGTACCACCTCCCTGTTGAGCGAGGGCTGCAAGGAAACACTGGTGCTTCTGAACCCAACCTCCTGTCCTGGTGCCTTCACTCAGGACATCAGCGGGCAACACCCTTCTCCCTTTGCTGTCTGATGAAAGACCTCTTTTTTAACCCACCCTTATTGAGTGCTTAGTGTGAGCCGACCTCTTGGAAGGCATTTCATTTGTTTCTCAGGTACCCTTGTATGTTATGTACAGTTACTTCCATTTTCCCATTAAGGAAACCAAGGCCAAAGAAGTTCAGGGTTTCATGGAACATCTCCCCCCATCTTCCCAGAGTCCTCACGCCATTCCCTTGTGACTGCCTCCGTACCATAGAACGTAAACACCAGGAAGGGAGGGACGGAGGGAGGAGGGAACGGAGACGGAAACAGCAGATTTGAAAGTAACTTGGCCTTCATTGTATTTGAATCCTCTTTACACAGCCCAATGCCAGGCTTGTGCAGTTACAATGTAGAGGTCAAGTGGATAAGTGGGTTTATGACTTCTTGTTCCTAGATGCTAAGCTTTTGAAAAGTCATTAATATCCATTTCTTCACATCCAGGAGTATAATCAACACCCAAATAATTTCAAATTCAGTTCAACCCTCCTTTCCAACAACTGTGAAAAGGGAATGCACCGAGTTTTCCTTCAGACCGGGCAAGTGCTCTGACTAGCCCATCTTTGCCATCAGAACAATGTGCCACTCCTCCGGGGCCCTCTCCCCTCACTCCCATAACCCTCCCCCACCTCCACCCTGTATGCTCAGTGTGGGCAGACTCAGCATGAGGCAAACAAAGAAAACAAAGCCAAAAGCAACTTGTTAAAAGAAAAAAGAATGAAAGAAAAGAAAAAAATTAACAGATGATTCCCAACATAAGGGACCGCCATTTGTTCCTAAAGAGTGTCCCTGGTTAAAGGTTGCCTTGTGTTAAAAGTTAATTACACTTCCTTCCAAACAAACCTGGGGACCTGTGCTTCTTTAATGATGACTTTGTGTTTAGTAGTTCATAGAAATGTTACATTACATCGAACCATGTATCATAGCTCGTAAAAGTCCTTGATTTGCTAAACAAACACTCCTTGATTAATAAAACACGGCGAGTGTTTCAACAAAAAAGGGTGCAGCGCTGTATCACAGAGGGTTTGCTACTCACACATCTCGCCTTTGTAGTGATAAAACAGTCGTTAAAACAAGCAAGCTCATTAAAATGACAACCTCCAAGCCAGATGAAGTTTATCTGAAGAGCGATTAAATGTGAGGATATTCACTTTGCATTCCAGGACAATCCCTGGGAACAGAGCTATAAAAACACCAGAGAGAGAGAGAGAGAGAGAGAGAGAGAGAGAGAGAGAGAGAGAGATCGGTCTCGGTCAGAGTCCTGGGGGCAGCCCTGGAACCCTGCCCCGGACATCTGGGGGTGAAGGCATTAGGCCTCCACAGAGAAGAGACTTAAAAGGCATCTGAAGTCACTTTAAAAACACAATGCTCTCACTTCCTCAAGTACAGTTTGCTTTAAAATAAGACATCATATACAGTCTCAGTATTTACTTCTGGTCGATTAGAATTTCTCACAAACAAGGCATTGTCTAATCTTTCAAGAACCCCTTTCTGCTGAAGAACAGTGACAGCAAAGCAAAAATTGGAACTTGATTTTTAAGAGGAAAATAGTTCCTTGCAGTTTATAAGCAGCTCAAAACCCACAAGGGTCACGAATGAAAACTAGCCACTCTGTACTCACTGTTGTGCCAAGTACTTTATTTAATGCAAGTTGCATTCTATGGAATAGCAAGGTACATATTATATACCCAGTGTATAAAAGAGTCCCTGGACCTCTAAGGGTGGGGGAAAGCCTTAAGTTTTCTCAGTTTTTCTAAGAATAAGTAGATAAATGGTAAAAAAATACCAAAAATGTCTGAAAGAATATTCAACCTCAGTAACAATGAGCTGAGCACAATTGGCAAGAACAGTGGGATACACTTAGCAAAGACTGTGCAAACAGAGGCCGCTCAGCCAGTGCGAGGATACGGTGACGCAGGCATTCCCATACAGACTGACTCAGAACAAACGTCTTCAACAAATCTTGGGCAGATCTTACACCGAATCTCGAAGCTGTCATACCTTTGAAAGAGTAATTCCATTTCTGAGAACCTGTTTTAAGAGAGTGATTTAAAAAACAAACCTTTGCACACAAACATACTTGTTGCAGCATAACTTAAATAGCGGCTAACTTGAAACAATCTAAAGATCTCAGTGTAGAGGAATAGTTGAGAAAATATGACATATCTTTTAAAATGACACAAAGATTGCTTTTAGTTCTGGGAAATGTTAATAATACAATTGTATTTACTGCGTGCTCTCATCTAAGTAAAAGATCCCATCCTGCTTTTGCTACTGTCACTATTAAAACCAAAACGCATCCAGTGCTTGAAATGTGTCAGGTACTCTTTCAAGCCCTTTACATGTATTAATTTACTCAAATCTTACAACTCAGTGAGGTAGGTGCTGTTACTGTCCCCACTTTACAGATGAGGGAACTGAGGCACACAGAGATTAAATAGCTTATCCTGAATCACACAGCTAGAAAGCAGCAGGCTAGGGCTTTCTTTAAGCTTCATTGAGATATACATAATTTATGTATTACAAAATTCACTCTTTTAAAGTATAATTCGCAGCGTGGAGTTGAACAGACACTGGTCATAGGAAGTATCTTGGAAGTAGGAGGAATTCCAGAGCAGAATTTTCTGGAATCTGACTAATTTCCTTGTACATGGTGCATGAAGGCAAGGAGCTGAGCCTGTTTCTTTTCTCCCCATGGTATCTGAGGCTAGCAGAGCCCCTGGCCCTCAGTGGATGCACTTTTTGTAAGAGTGAATAAAGGAGCGTCCTGGGGACCTGGGGACTAATTCTCAATGCCAGCAATGCCCGGCTGGCCAAGCCTGGGCGCCCCGATTCCACACCGCCCTCTGGCTCTGAGCCACTGTCTCGTCTGACCTACCCGCGCAGGCTGACTCAGGCTGACTGCTCGCTGGACTCTTGACTGCCAGCTCCGTCTGAAGTCAGCCCAACCCGTTCCTGTGCTGGCTGCCTGCTCTGCCCACTCAGCGCTTTCCCGGCTCTCTCTGGGCGGTTGCCACCTTGTTTCCATATTGCCACACCTACTTCCAAAGAGGAAATTCTCCTGGGCTGGTTCAACTTCTTCCCATAGGTGCTCTCGCGCATGTATTTCTAAGTCCCCGGAATACTATGAAGCAAAGGATTTTGTGAAGAAAGAAGCTCTAGAACCTTCTCTCCTGAAGATTTTTTGTTTGTTTGTTTATAAAAACAGTGAAGACTTGGAATTTGGTTTAGGTTTTGTCTGAAGTAAGAATTCTGCAGTAAACAAAAAAAGTTAAAAGGATTCTGGTCTACCCTTTTCCTTAGGAGACCTGTGTAACAGTATCTCCTAGGACTCCAAACCTGCCCTTTGACTTGATGTACAAGGATTTTTTTTACCGTCTAAATAAACATTTCTATTTGAATGTGTTATTATTAAACTCAAAGGCAACAACACCAAACAGCATTTTTCTTACACCATCTTTATTTCCCACTTCTACCAACTGAAGTCCCTATTTGCATAGCTACCTGGTATCATTCTTAAGTCAGTTCTACCTTACATGTCCTTATTTTATGCAGCTAGTATTCTCAAATGAGTTTTCCATTTTTATCTTTTGAAATGCCTTCGATATTGATGCTTGTTTTTTATGTCACATCCAAGATCTCACCACTGAGCCAGGTATGACTAAAAAAGAGTTCCCTGGTGACTTCGGTGGCTGTGAAATCTTTTCTTAACTTTTCTTTCATTGTATCGCTAGACTAGCTAGTAAAGACTTCCTACATTAACACTCCTCAATGTCTTCTTCCTTAAAGTATCAAATTGTATGCCTCTTATTTTTCAGACTTCTCCACTATCTCATTCCAGCCTATTCATTCAAAGCAACTGGTTTCTAAGTCCTCACATGTTTCCTGGGCTTCAGACGGGCTCCCCGATCCACGTGTGCGCCAAACCGTGCCTGCGTCTGAAGCTCTGCTCTGTTTCCTTCGTCTAGAATGTTGCCTCCAGTTCCTGCTTCCCTTCTCCCACCAATCCAAACCCCTCCCCCCATTCTAATTTTTTTTCAAGGAAAGCATATCTAACTCAGTCATTAGGAAGCAGACACTGACAGGTTGCAGAGCAGATACGGTGGTTTCTAACTGGTGACACAACACATTAACTAGTCATTCTTTCTTTTTTTATGGCAATTGAACTTCTTTCCAAAGGAAAGCACCATCCCCTTTGGGGTCAAAATCTATGCCATCTAACCTCTCTGTGTTTCCTATTATCTATCATATGTGCACAATAGTACCTGTTGCTTGAGTGATTGGGGAACAGGAAAATTTTAGCCCACAAAGAAAATACATAAAATGCCCTTCAGAAGAATCTTGTCATTTCCTTTGTGCATGACATCTGATGGAGAGGCCTAGACACATCGAGGTAATCTTGGGGTTGACCATTTTTGTGTGTTACCTTCGGTGGCATTCAAATGAGGTGCGTAACTTCCACCTTGGCACCTTCACAGTCCCCGGCATCAGAATACTTGGGGCGGCCGCTGATAACCTTTTGGATCAAGAGTGTCGCCCTTAAATAAAAGTAACTCCCAAATGCTTCTCCTGCAACCGTGATCTTGTGGGTCATGTCCCGGTACTCTGGGGCTTGAACTGAGAGTCAGTATAGGCACATTCTTGACCATCTGCTTTTTCTAGGTGTTGGCCTTTCCACTTGCCTGGAACACAGCTTTCCATTTCCTTCACTCCCGTTTCTTTGCCGGGTTACTTCTACACCATCACCAGAGTGTCCTTCTGTTCTTCAGTGAGCCACCCGAAATCCACCAGGTGTGCATCCTGCGTGCTCCCTGAGCCCTCTGTGCAGACCCCGCATCACAGCACTTACTAGGAGATGATGGGATTGCCTGTTGACTTGACTAACTCTCCACCAGACTACAGACTCTAGGAGGGCAGGCAGCAGGTCTGTCCTTTTCAGCAATATACGGCTGCCCCCGATACGCGGAGTAAACAGGAACTATGTAACAATAAGTCTGCGGTTTAAGAGAATTGAATGGTTAAAAGATCTTTTACATCAGTTGTTTTTCATAATTAAATTCTACACTTTATGGAATTGTCCTATTATATATGATTTTTCAATGATATATATTCAACCATATATTTTTCAATTATATATTATAGAAAATTCTGTAGTGTCTGAATTTTAATGTGTTCTTATCGCTCCCAATGAATTCCCAATCCTTGTCATTTTTTGTGAATTCTGCATCATTGTAGCAATACTATTTTGTGTTGTGTTTAAGCTAACTGACTTTATGCACCTATGTTTTTATATGAATACAGTCCCATTTTTAAAAAAGTCTTTGATTCACCTTTAAATAATTTAAGCACTCAATCATTTTTATGTGCATTCTATAGACAGCAACAATTATGAACGTTATGCCTTGTGGTTGTTCCTAGCAGGATCCTTAGTAAACAGTTACCCAGGTGACTTGAGAGAAAGGTAAGGATGTAGAATCTAGTTTGTTGGGTCTCTGATAAGGATATGTAATTACTGTTAGATTGGGTTACCTTCACAGACTAACAGATTTTTTTTTTTAAAGTGCTTCCCAGGTGAATGTATCATTTATCCAGAGGGAAGCTGTGTCCAGGAACAAATGGTGTAATCAGTCAAGTTCTCTACGTCAAGCAGACCCTCTTTGGGGTGGAGGGACAGCAGCCCAAACTCTTACTCAGATTTTGTCATAACAGTCAGCATGTCTGGAGAGCTCACTTATCATGAAAGCCAAGGTTGGGCTGGACTTTCTGGGAAGTTAAGGATGGGTGGGGTGAGTGGAAATCAAACACGTTTGTTACAGATTCATTCATTCTCTTTACACAAAATCTACCTGTGGGAGAATGAGTCACAGGCAGACTAGACCCAGGGGCCCTCATGGGCATTCTCCAGGGTCAGCGAATAATTCGTGGAACTGCTCAGACAACCAGTTGCCGGGGTTCACGTTGGGATGGTCACCCCGACTGCTGGCCTGGGAGAGTGGACCGCCTGTGTCTCACCTGAGTGAGTCACCGAAGGAGGAATCTTCCGGAACCGACCTTCTCCTCTGTGCCACTGCGTCCGGACTTTCATCACGTCTGCTGTTTACTTGTCTTGTCGGGTAGTGATGAAAAATGCAGTCTGGTTTGAATACCAGTTTGTGTCACAACCAACTTTCTCTTGGAGGCTAAAAAATACATTTCTTTGGGAATAAAGCCTAGCAACCTACAACGGTTTTGGTGGCTCAGTGAGGAGACAAGTGGGGTCTTCAGGGGTCACTCGTCAGCAAGTGTTTTGTTGAGACCCAAAGGCTTGTGACAGTAAAGTAAAGATAATGACATTATTCCACTGATTGACGACCTATCAGTTTGCCAGGACGGAAAATATCGCTGTGTTAGGAACAGCACCGGCCTCCAGCGTAGCCCTTCAAAGGTTTACAGGCCTGGAGGGGAAAACGGGTCCCTGAAAGAATAATCCATTAGTCCCAGTATTGAAGTCAGTACACCAGGCCCCTGCTCCTTTGCAGTTTTTCCTATTTCAACAAGTTTAAATGTCTCCGAAGAGTTCACTTACCCCATCAAACCCTGTATGGAAAGAAAGAAAGAAAGAAAGAAAGAAAGAAAGAAAGAAAGAAAGAAAGAAAGAAAGAAAGACAGACAAACCCATTTAAAGTTTTCAGTAAAACTTTCTGACTTGACAGAGGTGCTAAATTAATTTTCACTCATTACTCAGCATGACAATTAGTCACACAGTTTTGGGGAACTGCAATGAGCAACCCTAGGCTGAGCTTGCAGATCAGGAGTTCAGAGACCTGGGTTAGAATCCTAGACATGCTGCTCTCTAACCAGAAAACAGTCACTAACCTATCTAGATCTCCATTTATTGTAGTGTCCATTTTCGAAGAGCTTTTTATGTGCCTCGAATGGCTTTAAGAACTTTCTACTTAATCTCTACAATGCTATCAAGTAAGTAATTTAGCTATCTCTATTTAAGGGTGGAGAAAGTGAAGTGTGGAGAGGCTGAAAGTTATCTAAGGGGATGGAACAAGCAGGAAGTGGTCAGGACCCCAACCCCAGCTGGCCTGGTCCACGCACTACTGGCCACTGAGCAATGCCACTGTGCCAAGCACCGCCCTTGTCCATCAACACCATGGAAGGTGTCTCTTGTGAAGAGCCTTCTTGTTTCTTTTCCTTATGCTTAGTGTCTAGTCCAGCCTTGAATCAGTAGAAATTTGGATATGTCCACTTCAAAAATAACTAAAGTAAGAAAGTCCTTTCTAAAGATTTTCTTGGGAGTTAAAAATCTCAACAAGCTTACTGACTTATAAACAAAGCTTTAATTTGACATGGTCCCCAAAAGGCTCATTAAAATCTTCTAAAATATTGAGGAGACTTACTAGCAAAATTCTAGAGAAAACTTATAACAACTTATGAATGGATAAATAAATTGTATTATAGCCACACATGGGAATATAAGTTTACCAAAAGAAAAGAAAAGAAAAGAAAAGAAAAGAAAAGTAAAGTAAAGAAAAGAAAAGAAAAGAAAAGAAAAAGACTCCTACACATAAGCAACAAATCTTAAATCATTATGCTGGTTGAAAGAAACTAGGCACAGAAAACTGTGTATACATAATTGTATTTATTTGAAATTTCATAAAAGGCAAAAGAGTAGTGATGGAAAGCAGATCAGTGCGTTGCGAGGGCTGGGAGGAGGGAGAGGAACATTTGGGAGTAACAAAATCTGTATCTTAATTGTGGTGACCGTTGCATGACCATTGCTAGACATATTGATAAAAATTCTTTGAACTCTACAGTTAAAATGGGTGCTCTTTTTCTTTGGTGGTTACCAGAGGCACCATGGGATGGAGAGAGGTTAAAGACGGTAGAGGGGTCAAATATGTGGTCATAGCAGGAGACTGGATTTTGGGTAGTGAACACACGATGCACTGTATAGGCAATACATTACGGAATTGTAAATTTGAAACTTCTAATGCATGTAACCCCAGTACATTTTTAAAAGGGTACATTTTTCTATGTAAATTATACCTGTAGTTCAATAAAACTGATGAAAAATGTAAGTTAATGTGGTAAGATTATATAAAGAGGCATTAAAAGTTGATTTCTTTTCCCCTTTTCTTATGTGTATTACACCTACCCCAGGATATAGCTTCTTTATAAAACAGCCATCAGGGATAGCAGAGATATAGCCCAGAATGGTACTACCTAATATAGAAGCCACCTGCCCCCATGTGGCTACTTGAATTTCAATTAAAATTGAATAAAATGTAAAATTCTCTTCCTCAGTCCCACTAACCACATGGCAGGAGCTAAAGAGCCAGACATGACCAATGGTTACTTTATAGGACGGTGAAGTTACACACACCACATTTCCATTGTCTCAGAAACTAGACAGCGCTGGCCTCTAAGAACACATTTATGAATGAAGTTTGTAAGCAAATATAGCAAATGTAGGAATCTGAAAGCCTTCTGATTTACAAATTCAAGCCTTGTTGAAAGAGAGAGAGTATCCCTTTCCCTACATCCACAGAGGGTATTAAAACATCTAAGACTGAGTGGTGAACTTAGAGTCATATGGACAGGGCAGAACATACAGACTGTACGAATAGGTCATCATGGGTGTCACAGCATTCAAGAGGAGCTGTCAACTGACAAGGACAGGGGCAGGGCAGTCAACATCGATGGGCCCCCAGCAAGGACACAGAAAGTCAGGCAGACTAGGCATCCTTCTTAAAATGCCAGGAAAATATCCAAAGTCCCTTAAGCTTAGATTACCTTGGAAAGGAAAGGAGAGAAATTTTCAGGGGAATAAAAATTCCTAGACTTTGGCTGTGAGGCTACTTAAAAAAGAGATGGACTTCAAATGGAGATAATTGTTATTGGAAATTAGTGAGACAAAGTTGTCAGCCACCAAGAGAAATAGCCCTCCAGTCAAATATAAATTTTGTTAGAGGAAAATAAGGACTGCTGCAGCTCACAAAATTCATCTAACTTTATTAAATCCTAAGTTTTCATACATTTTTTAAACGGTGATTCAAAATAAGAAATACATTTCCTGTCCCAAACTCACATACATTCTCACATACAAATTCATGTATGTGTGCAATTAAAACAAAATTTACTCGTTACTTGCAGTGTAATATTTTTTTCTATTTTAACCTGTTTTATTTCATTTGAAAAAATGATATTGTTCAAAATCCAATAAATTAGTTTTATAATCAATTAATGGGTCAAATTCCTTTAAAAAATAGAGTGAAATATATTTTTCATTTGCAAAGGAGAGTGAGAATGAGTGAACACAAATGGTACTGAGTCAGAGTTCTCCTAATTCAGACAATCATGTCATTTTTGCCGGAAGGGAGTCGTGGGTCTTCCGTAAGTAAATCTGTATTAAGAATGATGCGATTGTTTCACAATCTCTACAGTTTCTAAGGTAGAAGAGGAAAGTTCAAAGAGTAGAGAGTGGGGGGAAAATGCTTTATTGCTTTCTCCGAAACTAGTTATTTACCGATGAAAAGAAGCAGTGGCAGAGAGGGAAGTACACTATTAAATTTAAACCAGTATGCACAGTGGGAGATAGTGACTAATGGATTTTGTTACCAAGACTCTAAGTAAGAAAGGAAAAGGGAGATAGCACAGAGGGAACACCTACTAGATATTGAAGGTTGAAAGAAATACAGAACAAGGTGGGATGTCATTAGAACAAGCCACAGTGGCTATTCACACAAAAGGCTGATGGTCTGGTTCTAGATCTGGAAATTTTTGTTTGACCCCTAAAGTTGATCAGTTGCTTGAGGATCCACTAACCAAACACATACAAGACTGTTTAGAAAACCAGAATGCCAACACAGATATTTGCAATGGGAAATGAAACAAGTCAGCCAAGCCGATATACTCACTGTCTCTGGATTGCCTGTTCCCTGAATCTAGAATAATATTTTTTAAGGGTTGTTTCTGGAACCATCCATATCAGAAATCACTGGGAGCTCATTGAAAGTTAAAATTTCTCACCTTGATCCTACAGAAGGAGGCTCCTGGGAGTGGGAAGGAGAAGGGAGGGGTGGAGATCTGCATTTTTAACAACTACCCAACTGAATTCTGGTCACACTGAAATGTTTGACAAGCACTTATCTAGGTCCTTGGGGCTAAACCAATTCTAGATGGGGAGACTGGTCAATTGATTTGTTCAACAAGTATTTATTGAGTCCTTAAAATGTGCCAGGTGCTGTTCCCGGAATTCTGATACATGAATCACATTATTTTACTTACTGTAGCTAGGTGTGTGTTTTGATGTCTGGTAGACTCTTTTTACTTACCTTTTTTCTCCTAAAGTACTAGTTAGTCTCACACATCTACTAGGGGTTGGGTTGTGTGGTGTGTGATTATTTGGGTTTTGGAGTTAGATGTGCTTCATTTAAATTTCGGCTCCACCATGTACAGTGCAGAGGCGCCGACTCTAAGGGAAAACAGTGCCCACCGAAGACGAGCTCCTGGTTGATGCTCACCCAGCACTGGAGGGAATTCCCACGTGGGAGGAGGCTCTGTTTCTGGATCCTTTATCTCTGTTCTGGTGATCGACTGCTCTGCCAGTTTCAAATTGTTATTAATCAATGGATTTGTGGTCTATTTCACAATAGAAAAGGTTAAGTCTTTCTCCATTACTGTCTTTTTCAAAATTTTCTTGACTATTCTCATTCTTTGTTGTCCTCCAGAAGAAACTTAATGTAAATTTACTGGGTTAAGGCATTGAGATTCTGACTTGAATTGTCTTGCATTTTGGAAAAGATGGCATCTCTGTAGCACTAATTGTAACCTCTCAAAAACGTGCCATGTAGGTCTCTATCCAGTTCTTGTGTTATTTTCCTACACTTCATACATTTTCGGAGGACTTTTTATTCTTCTATTTATTTCTAAATATTCATTAAATTTTCCTGCTGGTTATTAAAGAACTATAGAAATGCTATCTGTTTTAGTATGTTTATTTTTGTCTTGGAAAAGTACTGTAATCATGCAACATGGGGTTCAGCTACTTGTCGCCTTGTATACACCTGACCTGAAGATTTGTGTGAAGGAAACAGGTTTTTATGAACAGGGTTCCGTTTTGCGGGGAGCTGCAAGCATTCCTGCTCTGAGCCTTCTCTCTCATGAGGCCCAAAACTTCCCTTGCTCCCCACAAAAGATTACAAGCCAAAATCATGCCCAGAAGTCTCCCATTTCCTTATCTGTCCTTTGGCGCTTAAGCTGGCCACACAAACAGATCTCCATCCTCTCTGGATGTGCACTGGTGGGTTTCAGAGTCGCCATGTTTCTGTAGCAGCTCTCTGCTTCTGGATCTGGGTAGGCTGCTCTCAGTCTCCATGTAGCAGCCCAGGACCCATGTGCCATGCTGCTCTGGATCATAGTGTCCCAGAGGCTGGAGCCTGGTGAGTGTTGTCCCAGTGTTGGGCCCTGCCTCTAGGACCAGACCTCCAACCATGCGGGACATAAGCCCCAGGTGGGCCCGACATCTGCAGACCCCGCAAGAGCTCCCATCTGTGCCAGGAACAAGGGCCAGAGACCCAGAGCATCCAGGTGCACCTGCAACCGAAAGTCCCAAATCAAAGCACTGAAAGCCAAGAACCAAGAGCCAAGAGAGTGAGCTTCTCCTCTCCTCCGGTTTAAAAGTCCTCTCTCCTATAATCCCATGCACTCTGGAAGCTAGTGAGAATGTCAAGATTTCCAACAATTGAGGGCTGTTTTTGGCCATATTTGCTTTTGCTCCAGTGAGGCTGCTAGAAAGGAGTTTCCTCCCCACAATCCCTCCCTGCAGGAAAGGCATTGGTTGCCCGGTCGTCAGGGTAACGCGTGACAGCTCCTTTAGAGTAGATAACTGCCTTTGTTATGCAATGTATCCTCTGTTCTACCGTCTTTCTCCTGCCTGAAGCCGGCTTTAATCTGCAGCCTCAACAGCTCTCCCCTAGTCTCCCTGCCTTTTCTTGGGATGGGGAGCAGCCTCTAGTTCTGGATTTGGGGTTCCCTTGCCTGAATTAGGGTCCCTTACTTTCCAGTAATCTTTGCTCCAACCTACCCTGTTACAGAACCACCTTGTTAAATGGGTTTACAATTTAAAATAAATTTTCCACTCATGATTAAAATTTTTCGGTATAGATAATCATGCTTGAAAATAATAACAATATGCTTTCTCCTTCTAATATTTATAACACATCATTTAGAATCTTATTTTGACTTCCAAAGCCCTTTTAAATAATAATAAAAATAGAGAAAAATTTTGCCTTTTCGTTTGTATTTAAGTGAGAGACTGTACCTGTTAGGATACCTTTAGCTACTAAATAAAAGTTCCATACAAAAGAGGCTGAAGTTGTACATCCTCTGAGTTAGCTTCTTGGTAATTAACATCATCATCATCATCATCATCATCATCATTATTTGCTTTTCCTTGATTTTGAGATGGACGGTGGTGGGTCAAAATGTAGGCATTACATTAAACTCTGGTATATAATGCCAAATTATCTTCCAAACAGTTACACTCCCATTGGTAACTGGGAAGGGTTTCTGTGGCCTTATATTTTCACTGATACCTGGCAATGTCCCATTTCTTGTTTTTGGCAATCTAGGATCAGGAGAGCTTAAAATTAGATTTTTAAAGTTTAAAATTGGAGTTTGAGCATCTTTCTTTTTCTTTGATAATTTGTTTTCCTTTTCTTTAAATGTATGTTAATATCTCTTGCTTATTTTTTCTATTTAATGTTTATTTTTGTAGTAGTCTTTCTTTAAGAATTTATTCTTAATTAAAATATTTTATTGGTTATATATAGTAAACATTTCCTATCACTTTGTAAAATGTTTTTTTTTTCACTTTCTTAGTGGTGTCTTTTAATGATCAGGTTTTAAAAAACACTTTTTATATAGTTACCTTATCAACCTAATTCTCAATATTTCTCTGAATAAAAATTAAAATTTTGCCTCTCATGTGTAAGTCTCTTATACCTCTAAAGCTAACTTCTGAGAGTGGTACATTTTGTAGGCATTTTATATTTTTCCATGTGGATAACAAATTGTCCTGCTCTGATGGCGGAAGCATCCTTCCTTCCCCGCAGTGATGGAATGGCACCTCTGTCGTGCACCACAGTTTCACACGTATGTTCCTAGCTTCTGTCGTGTTCTCCATTGCTTATATGATTTGGGTCGGAGTCAATATTATATTGTCTTTAAAAAAAAGATTATTTATTTATTTATTTATTTTTAGAGACAGGGGAAGGGAGGAAGAAAGAGAGGGAGAGAAATATTGATTGGTCGTTCTCACAACCCAGGCATGCCCTGATAGGGAATCTAACCAGAGACCTTTTGGTTCTCGGGCCAGCACTCAATCCACTGAGTCACATCTGCCCGGGTCCAGTATTATATTGTCTTAATCACCATAGATCTCTACAAGTCCTTATTTCTAATAGAGCAAGTCTTCCAACTTGTAATTTTTTGAAATTTTGTTGCCTATTCTTGGCCTTGTGAATTGTTCTTTAAATTAGTATTTATTATGAGCTTATCAAATCCACAAGTAATTATGTTGGTATTTTGATGGGAATTAATTGAATTTATAGATAAAGGATAAATGGCTTCTTTACTGCACTGAGGTGTTTTATTCATGAAAATATTACAGCTCTCCAACTTTTTAGTTCTTTTTTATGTTCTTCAATAAAAGTTTCAAAACTTTCACTATACATGCCTGTTATTAGATAAATTATTAAGTATCTTATGTTTTCTTTGCTTTTGTAATGGGATTTTTAAATTAAATATTTCCAATTAATAATAGGGTCTAAGAATTTTTCTTATTTTTACATGTTGATATTTAAGAAAATTATAATAAAATGTAAATTCATAGATTCTTTTATGTGGTACAGGAAGATAGGAGGGAATTTTTTTTTCCTTTTCTCCTTGGGCTTTCACATGGCTTGCCTAGAGTACAATTATCAATTTATAGTTGTACTGTCTGAGATGCAGAATTTAATAGTTGCTAAGTTTGTTTTTTTTCAGTGTGTGTGTTGTGTTTTTACACTTGTGCCACATTTCATGGAAGTACAATAATAACACTTCTTTTGGGGGCAACTGTGATTTAGAATGCAGCTCACTTCAGGTTATTTTTAGATGATAAGGAGGGTGGAATGTAAAAGTTGCTTGTTTTTCTCACTTTGCATTCATGTTCTCAGACAGAGCCTAGAGAACAAGCTGTTTACCATTTCAGATGACTGTGGGGGCAACTGCTCGTTGCTGGGTTTATAAGATGAAAAATGGAGGCCACCCATTCTTCCTCTTCATTCACGGTGGGTGGAAGGAGCAACTTCCTCTTGAAGTCTAGACACAACCTCAGAATTTTCACTGTGCCACTCCAAGCATTACTTCCACTTGGTCAGGACTGATATTGAATCAAAACATACTCACCATCTCTAGCTTAAGTCACAACGGATGTAAGGAGAGATTGAGCATGTAATTAGAGACTGCAGCACATATGTAGGTTTTATATCCTTAGCTAAGATAGCAAGAAATATTTAGTGAAAGTCTGAAAATGTAAAAAATGCACGACAGTTTCTTTTTAGCTTTAGTCCTCTGACGCTTTCGGATGTCAGCATCATCCGAATCCCGCCTTTGTTCGGTGTCACCTGCAATGGTAACAGCCTCTTTGGAGATGGGCTTGGATTTCTCATAACCTATTTCTAAATAGCAGGAATTATACAATTTAGCAGCTCTATTTTTGTCATGGAACCTGCTTATAAAGAAGGAGAGTATTGTTGTGAGACTGTGAAATTGGAAGAGAGGTCTCTCAGGAAGCAGGTAACATTCACGGAGGAGGGCATCTGGCTCATCTTACTGTTGTCCCTGGAATGAGTTGATGGACAGCGAAGAAGAACACACAGACGAAGGCTGTGTGTCAAAGTCAACAGGGGGCTCTTATCACCCAGACAGGGGTTTGGGGATGAGGGCATGGATCTACATGACCAAACCACATATTTAGCTCTGGTGCTTGGACGGAGCTCGTAAGAGTTAGTGACCTGCCACTAGCTGAAGCCTTCTCGGAAAAATAGGAGAATGAGCCAACCAAATCCACAGTCTGACCTCCGCCTCCCCATGGTGCCCAGAGCCTACAGGTAAGTACATTTGTCATCTGTGAGTCAGAGGCTTTATGATGCAGGGATGGGAGGTGGCTCCCACCTCAACACCTCCTTGATCATAACAAGAACAGTCATTCACCTCACAAGTTATGCTACTTGTTCATTTAAGGGAAATTTAGTTAAAATTTAAAGTTCTGGATTAATAATATCTTGTCTTTGATATTTCCACTCCTGTGGGATATTTAATCGATCTTGTACCAATAATCAATGTTATGCATTCAGCATCTCGGGATAACTTTTAATTCTCAGGGTCTTGTTTTATTAATGTGGGAATTGATGATTTTAAACTTAGGAGCTCAATTTTACTAACTGACTTTCTAAGTAGCTAGTCTCATACTTGGGCCATCTCTTTTGAGAACATTTGTGATTTTCTTTACCCAGTGGACATTTTTTTTAATATTAGGTGGGTAAAAATTTGGAGTGTAAAACCATACTTATCCTGCCAGATACTTAGTATTTAAAGAAATTCTGTGTAATTCTTTATACAGAATAATAATTCTGCTAATTTATTTACCTAGAGTTCAGATTTTTATGTTTTACGTTTTCTTAAACATGAACGCCCATATTTATTCAGTGCATTTGTTTACTTGAGAATTTTTCTGCTTAGATATTTGTAGTCTATAGTCACTTTGACCCTGAAATGAGCGTATACATTATATTATTTCCCTGAACTTCAGTCTTTTTATCCGTAACACGGAGATAATATTACCAAAATCAAAGACGTGGTCAGGATTATACAAAGTAGATAAAGAATATCCAGGGGCTCTATAAACAGCAATGTGCTCTACAACAAGGAATTGTTGCCTACACTGTCATTTTGTGTGTGTGTAAATGATCCTTCCGTCAACCTTACTAACCTCAGCACTCTCAAACTGGGGACTGTGATATTGGGATTGTGTCACAGAGATTGTCTTTGTAAAATCAACTCAGTAGACTTTCTCTGAGCCTGTAACATTGACAAGGCAATTTGAGGCATTTAAATGCCAAATCCTTTTGTAGGCAATAGTGTCTATGTTTAGCTCAGTGAGAAAGTTTTCCATGCAGAATGGTCAGTTAAATAATACCTATAGCTAACCAACTGGCCCAACTGTGGATGATTACCTGGAATTCTTTCACTATTTAAGAGAGTTCAAAAGCTTGGCGATAATAGTTATGATTTCCCTCATAATGGAGAAATGAATACCAAGTAGAAAAGACATAGAGAATTCCTTAAGTGGAAAAGACACTGAACTAGAAAAATTCTAGTAAGAGCTATGGTGCTCCTGGTTAGAATGCTTCCCTCTGCATTGCCCACCTTCTATCTCACCTACACAACCCTGTGGATGGCATCAATTTCTGCTTAGTTGCTAAGTAGGTTTAGTTGGTCATAAGAGCCTAGGTTTCCTCTAACAAGTGGAAGAATGTGAACAGATTGGAGATGGTGCATTGTTTGATGTTCTTACAGAAGGTTCATGAAGTCAGAGCTCATTCCAAAGTAATGCTACCATGGCAGAGACTATGGATGAAATTAGAATAATGTTGCTTCACCAAGTGGTCCCAGGGCTTAGAAGGAAAATTCAGTTGACATTTACAGTGATACAAAAATTTGGCTCAGAGGAATGTTGAGGGTTAAGTGATTTAATCACTTATCTGGTCCTCTTTTCTCAGACAAGTTGTCACAAGTTTGGGGCATGTCTGTCTCGTTAGAATCTGCTCTTCTAGTGTCCAGTACAGTATCTGATGGAAAATTAGTTTGTAGCATATTCTTGTAGAGTGAGTAAAGTAGCTTTTAAAGATTTCAGACATCCACCCATTTCCTCATCAAATAGTACTTTGATGTAGCTATTCAGATGAAGTGACAGAGAGAGAGGGAAGACAGAGAAAGAGAAAGAGATTGATATGTGAGATACATTGATGGTAAGATGTAAATGATAATAATAGCCTAACAGATTCTCTCTTTCCAGATGTCTTCTAATAGAGAGTGGGAATACAATGATAAGCTTGAGAATTGTGTCTGTAAGAGTAGAACTGCTGTCCAAAATTAATGAATGAATGAATGAATAAAAAAGAAAGAAAGACAGAAAAGGGAAGAAAAAGAAAAGGAAACTGGTGATTCAGACATCCTTTGTAATAGAGAGCAAGGCAGGAGGAAAGGGGTCTTCTCCATGCTTCCCTACTAATCTTGCATTTATGACTTCCTGTTCTGCTTTTGCTCAAGTCACATGACAAATTCACATTCTCTAGTATTGCCTTGTTTTTTTCACAATAAGACACAATAATTTTTATTTTCTAACAGAGACATATTTTCCTAATTGCTTTAGCTTAATTGAATTTCCTGTCTCATATTCTATGATTTCAATATTCAAAATGTATTGCTCATCTCGAAGTGAAGAAAAAATTTTAAGTTTGCAGATTAGGCTTGATGGAGCTTGCTGGGTGTTGAGAGTGCAACAAGAAACGAACATGCAAACCAGAACATGACAGATTTCCATAAGTGTCTCTGAGAAGTACAGGAGTCATATGCCCAGTTGCAAAATCAACACGATTATAAAGTATGCAGGAGGATAATAACACAAAGTATGAACCTGGCCAAAAACCACAAGCCCTGGAAGAGGTTCAAAGTAAACACAGACAGGAAACCACCTACTCATGCATGGAGAGGCTGGGCGTTCCTGAGCAAAAGGCAGATGTGCCCAAAGGCTGATGGTCAGCTCTCTTCGGTGAGTGAGTCTGCCTAGTGCTTCTGAACTTAGAAAAAAAGCACAGATACAAAATTCGTGCAAACGAGAAATTTAAACAATTATAATCTTTTACTATTTTTCAAGGGGTCTAAATCTTTAATAGTTTGTTATTTACTTAGTTATGTTGCTGGGAAGAAGTTGTAGTAAAATATTTTATAATATGGGTTAAAACATTGATTGATAATTGACTTGTTTTTATTTAAACATGAGTTTAAATAAAAACGTGAGTTTTTATGTTTTTATAAAAACTCATGTTTTTATTTAAATAAAAGTTTTAGGTAAGCTGTTACTATTGTCTTCTAAAAGTCACATTTTAATTGAGTTTTATGGTATATCTTTGGATGGTGTAAAGCCAATTTTCATACTATTTACCTACCTATCACCACCGCCATTTCTGCTTCAATGAGAGAACATGAATGAAACATTTAACAGATGCCAGGCACTGTTCTAAATATTTGACATATATTAACTGCAATTTACCCAATAGTAACCCCAATGAATTAGTGTTCTTATCTCCAGTTTTTAGCAGAGGAAATTGAGTGCCTTAGACAGTCCTGCAATTTAAAAATATTTTGGCAAGACCTCTGAGGAGTCCTCAAGCTAAAGGTGACCCTCAGAAAAATCCTGTGTCTTCCAAGAATGGTCAGGCATTGGCTTGGAGCAATATTAGGAAGCATTGGCTCCATGTAGACGTAGCAAGGAATTTTAGAGCATACCATGTAGGGGTAGGAGTCTGTGGTCAATCATGCTATGTATAGTTGGAGGCCTGAGAAGTACATTCTCATGGCTTACACATAAGTCCAGCCTTGACACAGAAGGTAGAGAAATATATTCTGCCTCTTTAGTGAGAGAAATGGCAAGGTGATATGACTAAGAATACAGATATAGGGAAGGTAAAAATTTGGGACCATTAATACAATCAGTCTGTCTACCATTGCAGGTGAAGAAAATATCAGCAGAGGAGTGAGGGAAGTGAGACAAGGAAAGGAAGTGACCAATGAGCAGGGCACCACCCAAGCAGCTACCACTGTGGGAGACCAGACTTAAGCCATTAGCAAAATTCTAGGAGCCAGTGAAAAACACTGGTTACAGAGATATCCCACCCAAATGGTGATGAGTATTGGTAGTTTTATTTAGATGGAATTTAGCTCGGAATACAGGAATCATGGAAGGTAAATATTCAGAAAGATATGGGACAAGATTATAGAAGGTCTTGACTGCCTGGCTAAGACGTTTGTCGTTTATTGACAGATGGTAGTGTGTGAACACTTTAAAGCATAAACAGAGTTTTATATAATCAGTAGGTCAGCTTGACAGTGGGGTAAGAATGAGTTGCAGAGGAAGTTTGGAGAAATAGGAGTAGAGGGAACCAGTTATAAGCCAATTATAAAAGTCCATATAAGAAGTTCAAGAGTTTATCCTAGAGCACCATCAGTGGAACTAGATAAGGGTGAATTTAACAGGCATTTAAAACAAAGGGGAAGGTTTGGTGAATAATGTCTCATTGTGGGTGGCAAAGACTAGGAAAGTCAAAGATAATTGGGAGGAAGTCAGTCTGTGTGACTGAAGAAATGGTGGGGCTTATGGCAGAAATGGTGAAATTAGGAGAATAAAATAATGAATATTCTTGGTGGAAGAAGACCAGTGATATTAGATGCTTGGTCTGGTTCCACTCTTGCTAGGTTGAGGTACTAACAGAACTGCCAGTTAGAGATCCTTGTAGGAGGCTGGTCAATAAGAATATCAGAGCTAAAAAGGTAGAAATAGGCATTATTCCAGTGGCACCAACAGTTGTGGCCAGGCACGAAGCAGAAAAGACTTGATATGGGAATGTCCTCACAAGACTGCAGCCCATAACACTTCCTAGGTCTGACTCATCAGGGAAAAGATGATTTCCGTTCTGCTCAGGGATAGCCCAGCACTTTCCCCCATCCACAGCTTGCCAAGGCACAGGAAACAATCAGCACCTGACGGGGGAATGAGAGAGGATGAAAGGGTTTAAAAGATTGGACCTGTCTTGCACTTGACTCTGTTTATTGTGTAGTTTCATTCAGCCGTGGCTGTTTTTCTCTGTCTTCTATTTCTGGCTCAATTGTAGGAAATTAAGCTCCTGCTATGAATTTGTCTTTGCAAAATGATAGCTATGAGAGTGCTGGTTTTCCAATTAGTATCCGAATTGGAGGGAAAAACCACGTAAGGATATGTAAATATGACTGGCATAAACTCTTCATGGTAAGTAGTATCTGCCCCTACAGACCCAGTGTGAGACTATAAACCAAATGCAAATGCCAGTGGGAATCCCCAGGTTTCTGCAGGGTGGGTTTAAACAGGACCCATACAGCACTGGGCCTTGATAGCTGATTCACAGAGGACACAACAATTATTTGCAGTGGAGGAGGCAGTTCACTTCCAGGTGCCTAACAAAACTCGTTTGCTGCTTCACTTCTTCCCTGCCTACCTGGAAGAATTTTCTCCACTTACATGCAAAGCCCTATCAGGCCACTTAAAGAAATCGTTTATTAAAGCCACAAACACGGCCTCAGTAGACTCCACTCAAGTGCTTCTGCCATGGTTACATGAGCTCTGAGTGGTATGTCATCATTTACTCACATCTGTGTTGTGTGTCAGCTTCCTTCCCAAACAATTATGTGCTTATTAATAATTACAACAATAACCACTCTGTATTAAGTGTATTTTATTGCCAAGCTCTGTGCTAAGCATTCTGCTTATATTACTTCATGCTCATCTTTACAATAACTCCCTGAGATAGATAGTATCTCCATTTTACAGCGAAGAAGCAGATTCATTCTCATTACAAACTTGTCATGTACATAGGAAATGGCAAAGCTGGGATATGAACCCACAGCTTCCTATGAATTTAAACAAGAGACTATGTAAACATGATGTATAATAGCTGCAGAATCACTTCTACTATATTCCCTATATTGTTAAACCTATAAATTGACTTGATAATTTGTTTTTTTAAAAAAAGATTTTATTTATTTATTTTTGAGACAAGGGAAGGGAGGCAGAAAGAGAAGGGGAGAAACATCAATGTATGGTTGCCTCTCATGTGCCCCAATCCAGGGACCTGGCCTGCAACTCAGGCATGTGCCCCTGATTGGGAATAAACTCGGCGGCTCTTTGGTTCACAGACCAGAGCTCAGTCCACTGAGCCACACCAGCCAGGGCTGATACTTTGTTTTTAAATGACTCCTCCAACTTGCAATTACTGGCTTCTTGGCTTATTTGCTGAAGATGTTGGTAGTTGGTAGTTGGTAGTTGGTATTGGTGGTGGTGGTGGCTGTCCTACATCATTAGGTCGTGAAGTTCTGATCCTCTACCTTATTTGTCTTAGTTTTTTTTTTATCCTAATCTGAGGACATTTTTTCATTGCTTTTAGAGTGAGGAAGTGCAAGGGGAGAGAGAGGGGGGGAGGAGCTAAAGAGAGAGAGAGAGAAAGAGAGAGAAATAAACATTGATGTAAGAGAGAAACATCGATCGGCTGTCCCTGGTACACGCCTCCACTGAGGATTGAACACATAACCTGGGTACGTGGAATCGAACCCACAGCCTTCAGTGCACGGGACCACACTCCAACCAGTCCAGTCATGCTGGCCAGTGCTCAGTTATTTTTCAAATTGCTCCTTGTATACCGTTGATCATCGTTATTTGAGCTACTTGTGAAATAGTTAAGTAACAAAGATAAGAAAAGTGCTATATCGTAGACATGGAAAGTTCTTTCTCTGAGTTTGCATTACTTTTGATTAGCTAAGGGAGGGAGGATCTGAATTTGATTTGCCTTTTTGTCCTCATTGAATTTTACTAAACAAATAAACATCAACTTAAAAGTCTTGTAGCTTTGAATGGACCAGCTGGTGTGGACAAAACAAAAAGGCCAGACACAGATGTCATTCACTGAGGGTGGGCTGCCCGCCAAGAGGGCCCCACCCAGGATTCCATTGTTCTGGTCAAGGTATCACAGTGCAGAGTGCAGACTTCAGCTGTATTGATTTAGAAACCACAGTATGGAGACACAATAGACATGGACCTCGTTCTCAGAACAGATTTAGGTAACCTCAGAGAAGTTGAAATTGAAGATGCAAATTTATTAAATTTCCTAGATGCTAAATTGCAACTTTTTAGAATACTGTGACATTGTTTTTACTAAGAATATTTCTTATAATAGAAAAACTCACTTACTATGTGGTATTTCTTTTCAATATATTTTTAAAAGTAAATGGCGTACTTATTTAAAGAAGTACTTACTTTAAATAAGTCAGTATCTTAGTGCTGAGAAAGTACAGCAATTCAAATGTGAGATACAAGTCCCAAGAAGGCTAGGATCATCTGGCCAGTGCTTTTATCCTCAGCATGCAAGATGCACAGGAAGTAAAATTATAATCAGACAGTTTCCTGGGAGCATGGAATCTAATCAGAGAGAGTATTTTGATATAAATGCTGAAAAAAATCAGACAAAGGTGATTTCATGCATCCCTTTCTAATCCCTATAATCATAGTACAAGCAAGGACTGTTCTTAGAGCCTGGTGGCCTTGACAGGTGTGGTGGATTGACTCTGAACATCCATTCTCTCCTCCTTTTAGCGGGCATTCCTGCGCTGCAGAGGTTAGAAAGGTAAAACCTGTCCTTCTCTTGTCTCATATAACAGGGTTCTGGGTGTGGAGAAGTTTCCCCCAGTGACACAGGAAGCTGAAGCCTTTTACAATTTTCTGATGCTTTTGGCTATTTTCTGGTAACAAGCAACAGTGTCCCACCATCCCACCCTCTTGCTTTCAGAACGTGTTGAAGTGGTGGCATCTTTTTGACCCCTGCAGCATAGCTATTGTGTATGTACTTCAATTAAAGAGAGTCAGTGGCGATTTCCTGACTTCTTATCCTCTTGACTGAGACAGAGTTGGTTCTGCACTATTCTTCAGGGAGAGGCTTCTATGGCTAGGGGAGGGTTCTACACTTGTGATTTTAATTCCTTGAACTGAACTCTGCTGATAAAATGTTTTCCCTGGGAATCATATTCTCTCTTTTGTTATCTGGAGGTATCTAGTGGTTTAATATTTTTGACAACTTGGGAGCCATTTTTCTCTTTAGCATAATTGTGTGCTTCTCTCCTCTGCCCTATGATGTATTTGTTCTCTCTTTCGGCCACTAGCGAGTGATGCTATTTTCAAGTTTGGGGAAGCAGCTCACTTTTGCCTTTTTTACTATCTATACAGGAAGAAATAAAAAA
>PVKM010018519.1:0-24983 GCA_004027735.1 Carollia perspicillata | reverse complement strand
AAAATACCTGGAGCGATTTTCCTGCACGAAGTCCACCCACATCTTTTTCCTCCAAGTGGAGAAAAAGTAGAGACATGACAGGAACAAAATAAGCACAGAGAAAGAGTGGTGTGTTTGTAAAAATAATATATTGCCCAATGCCCTGCAGATCCTTTGTCAACTTATACATTAAATCAATAGTTCAACACTGCTCTACACTTGATCAAAGTGCTTTATTAAGGAACACCTGACTTAGGGTTCTTCTTTCTCATAAGCCAGTTGCCATTCATTGTCTACTTTCCAGAACCACCCAAAATTACACTGCAGAATACATAAGCCTCAGAAAATGGCAGCACCGAGAAACTCTGGAATTGGGAGTGAAGGGGAACATAAAAAAGGTGGACTGGGGGAAAGTTATTTGAGGAGCAGTTAGATGCAGGAACGCCCACTAAACGTACACACATATATGGGCTGGGCAAGTACCTCCCGACCCACTGGAAATTTGCTCTCTAGAAAGTCGAAAACAGGTCCTAGGATTAGAGGTTTATCAGCGTGCTGGAGGGTGTAGGTACCACATGAGAAAACATGGAGGAAAGCAGGAGGGCCAAATAACGCTGTCCACAAGGAAAGCTGAGTGCCGAGAAACCTGTTCTTCCCATTTAGAGATTCAGCAGCCAGACCCTGACCCTCCAGGACAGAAAAGAGAAAAACTCATTCTAGAAATCCAGCCAGCCCAAGAGCAAAGACCACCAAACGGGTTCCCTTACAGACAGTGCCCCCATATCTCTGTACAGTCAAGCTCAAAATCAGTAAGCCTCAGCCTCGGCTCCTAAGTGACTCTTTGTGCTTCACCCTTAATCATGCAAAGATGACCAGACATATGAGGAAAACTTCTAATGTGAGATAGATACACAAAAAAAACATACAGGAGGGGGAGCAACTTGAAAAAAGAGAAAGTAGACAGGGAGAAGAAAACTTCGAAAAGTTTACTATCATCACTCTCCTCAGAGAGATAATAGAGGATACTGTACACACTGAACACAAATAGAAAGGCTTTTTTTAAAAAAGAGAGAATTCAGAGAGGACGTAAATGACTTTTAAACATTAAAAATATGATGGCAGAGCCCTGGCTGGTGTGGCTCAGTGGATTGAGCGCAGGCCTGTGAAGCAGGGGGTCGCTGGTTCGATTCCCAGTCAGGGCACATGTCTGGGTTGAGGGCCGGGTCCCCAGTTCGGGGAGCATGAGAGACAACCACACATTGATGTTTCTCTCCCACTCTTTCTCCTTCCCTTCCCCTCTCTCTAAAAATAAATAAATAAAATATTTTTTAAAAAAATATGATGGCAGAAATGAAAGACCCAAGAAAAGGGTTGGAAGATAAAGTTAAGGAAATCTCTCCAGAAAGCAAAGCAAAAAGTCAGAGTTGGAAAATAGGAGAAAAACATGAAAAGCGAACCAGTCGGTCCAGAAAGTCCAATGTCTGAATAGGAGTTTCCCGGAAGAGAGAAGACAGAAGCCACAGGGGAGAAAATCATCCACGAAGAATTTCCAGAAAATGCCCTAGATCTGAAGAAGATGAATGTACAGATGGAAGGGCCTACTGAACACAGTAGTAGCCAACAATGCAGGAAGACAGACCCACATAAGGGAATCTCACTGGGAAACCTCAGAACAGTGGGGGAAACCACAGACTTTCAGGGAGGAAAAAAAAACTTCACATACAAAGGACCAGGGACCCGACATTGCCTCCACCAACCAAAAAGCAAAAAGTCTGTAGAGTAACACCTTTACACTTCTGAAGGAAAATAATTTTCCACTTACAATAATTCAATGCCCAAGTATCAATCAAGTGAGCTTCAGATACGCAATCCCAATGTTTACCTCCTATGAAGACTTTCTCAGGAAGCTACTGGAGAGTGTTTTGCAGCAAATGAAGAAGAAAAAAAACAAGAAAGGAGACCAGCATAGGAAAAAAGCGAAGGTGGTCTTCAGGATGATAATAAAGAGAACTTTCAGAATTTGTTTATCCATTCAACAAGTCATTACTGAGCATGTACTACGTGTCAGGCACGGTGCTGGGATGACAAATGTCAGCAGGCATGGAGGACAGCCAGTTCAGGCTGGAGGGAAGGACACAGAGACACATGTGGTCGGCGTGCCCTTCACTGCTGCGCCACCTTTCCAGCCTGGTGCGGCTACCGATGGGTGTGGCCAGCAACCCAAGGAAGTGAAAGACACTCAGCTCGGGAACCAAGACATGGACCAACAGAAAAAGGCAAAGAGATGCCAAAAATGACAGCAAACAGAAATCGCAGGAGGACAGCTACGCAGGCCAGACCCACAGAAGGAAGGGTGTGTCCAAGAAAAAATGGGGGACTGAAAGAACACCTTGAACTGACAGATTGACCTTGTAGAAAACTGTAGTGCGAGGCCAGTGAACATTGTAAAATCAGCAATAACTACAAAGAAAAACAAGTACGTTAAAAAGCAAGGGGTTCTAAACCTCGGTGAAATGAAGTAAGAAAGAAAACACGATCATAGTACACTTCAGTGCTCAGAGGTTAATGATATTTGCATGGGCATAATGATGCAAATACTAAATATAGATTTAACAGAAAATTGAAAATGAACCATATTGGAAATATAGAGGGGATGGCAATGTAAGGAAGTGAAATCCTCACCTACAATAATAGGAAGTAAAAAAAAATCTAAAATGGATTAATCGAAAGCTAACGGTACCTACGATTTTCCTTAGGAATGTGGAGATGTGCAAATGTCTGTCTACAAGGAAGGGCACAAAGGAGAGTCACATCGGGAGGGACAAGGCAGGGATTCCGTGTGTTCTGTTGTGAGCGTTTCCAAAATTATTGGACTTTTAAATTATTAATTACTTGGATAAAAGAAAAATGGAGTTTAAAGAAAAGGAGAAGGGCTCTGACCAGTGCGGCTGGCTTGGTTGGCATTGGCGCACCGAGCGAGAGGTCACAGGTTCAATTCCCCGTCAGGGCCCAGGCCTGGGTTTCGGGTTTGGTCCAGGTCAAGTGTGTAAAAAAGGCAACTGATCAATGTTTCTCTCTCGCATCAAAGTTTCTCTCCCTCTTGTGCTCCCTCCCTTCCCCTCTAAATAAATAAATAAATAAACAATCAAATAAATAAGAAAGGAAGCTCCTTCTTCTCAACAAGGAGACAGAGCGCCCCCCCCCACCCCCCAGCAGACACTGAGATGCAGATCTCTGTGAGACCCTGACTGGCAGGACCATCACCCTGGAGGCTGAGCCCAGTGACACCGCTGTGACCATCAAAGCTGAAATCCAATACCAGAAGGGCATCCCGGCCCACCAGCAGCTTCTGATCTTCACTGGTAAACAGCTGGAGAGTGGCCGCACTCTCTCAGACGACGGCATTCAGCAGGAGTCCACCCCGCACTGGGTGCTGCGTCTACAGGGTGGCATGATGGAGCCCTCCCTGGCCAGCCTGCCCAGAAGTACAGCTGTGACAAGGTGACCTGCCGCAAGTGTTCCGCCCGCCTGCACTCCCACGCTGACCATGGGTCACAAGAACAGCCCGCGCCCACAAAGAAGGTTAAATAAGGCCTCCACACCAGGGCCTTGAGGCAGGGCAGCCTTCTGCCCAAACTCTGTGACCCTGGGGCCTCAATAAAGTTCCCCGTTCATTGGCTGAAGCAATTTAAAAAAGAGAGAGAGAGATAGGGTAATGTGCGATACAATTAGGCGATAGCCCTGATTTGTAGCATTTGCCATTCTTTTTAATTTTTTGGAAACCTTTGTTTTAAATCCTCACCCAAGGACATGCCCATAGATTCTAGAGAGAGAGGAAGAGAGGGAAAGAAAAATCTACCCTCACACATGCCTCGGCCAGAGGCTGAACCTGCAAACCAGGCATGTGCCCTGACCACAATCAAACCTGCAACCTTTAAGTTTAAGGGACAACACTCCAACCAACTGAGCCACAGGTCCAGGGTATATTTGCCAATTTCTCTGGTGTAAAGACTCCCACCATGCTGATTTCAAACTGCCAATGGGAAGCTACTGGTTTGCAAACTTCCTGAAATTTTATTGAAGCCAGCTCCATCATACCCCTGGCCCTTCCAATGTCCACGGTACTGTGCTCACAGTTAGTGTGAAGCCTGAATAGATGAAGTTCCATCTGACAGCCAAGCCAAACCACACCCCGTCTCCCAGCTCCATGAACCCAGCCTCTGGCTCCCAATCAACCCCCTCTCCCATCTCCGAAAAGAGTCTCCAGAAAGGGGAGAAGCGAAGATGTCACCTCTCCTCTCTTCCTCACAGCACTGCCCAGGAAGACAAAAGGGCTTGTTCCTGGGCAACTGAGGTCATTACTAAAACCCTCCTTTCCACTTGCTGATTTCACCTCAGTGGCCAGACCTCCCAGTGTTTGTCTTGGATGCCTGGGAATATGATTCTAGCAACGTCTTTATTTTTTAAATCCCACCACAACAAAACAACGTAAAGACACTCTAGAGTTTGTCAGAGATTTTTCCTGGAAAACCAGCCACATATGATGAGAACTGCAACCCAGTCCTTCTCCAGATAGGTCCAAATCCTTCTTGACCCTGTTGCCCCTCACCAACAGGCCACCCTCATCCTCGACCCTCCCACACCCTGCAACCTCCAGTCTCACTGAGGCCCCTCCGCCAGTTGGCCTGTGCATCATAGGCCATTGTCAAAATGCATGACTCCGTGTCCCTACAGCTGGAATTGGGGTCAGCCACAGGACCTCCACACAGAAACCACAAGACATCGTTACACTGACCTTAGAAAGCATTTAATCCAAGCTTTTCACTTCACAAACAAGGAGACTGGGACTAAGAGAGGGAAAGGACTTGCTTAAAGTTACACAGCTAGCTAACAACGATAACCAGCGTCTACACACTCTACAGCTCCGCGCATTCTGCATACGTACACAGGCATGCGTTGTTTCTGCTGATTCTCACAACCCCGCCATAATGTGGGTGTTACGATATTATTTTACAGATGAGAAAACAGGCTCAAGAGAAGGTAACTGATTTGACCCAGGCCACCCAGTTAGAAGGGAGCACACCCCAACTCCAACTCTCTCCACCACAGCCCTGTCCTGGTGTACCTAGGCAGCAGCACATTCAGCCCGAGTCTCCGAACTCCCGGGACAAGCCTTATACTCCCTACCTTCCCTGCCCTACTTCGAAGCCCCTCATGCTCTATTTCCATCTCAACAGCGCCTCTCCCCAGTGGAAGACAGACAGGGTGGGGGGAGCTGGAGGAGCCACTGGTTGCATTAGCAGGGCCTGGGGAGTGAGGGCCGATCCCTGAGGAGGCAGTGGGAGTGGGAGCGGACAGGCCTGGCGAAGCTGGTCCAGGACTGCAGCAGGAACAGGGGGCTGGGCACCTCTGCAAGTACCGTAAAGATTAAGAACCCAAAACAACCCAAAGGCTCTTATTAACCCACCCTATCCCAGCCACTGAAAAGTCTTCCTTCATCTCTCGGCTTCCGCACATCTGTTCGAGGGGCAGGCACCCCGCCCCTCCCCCAGCACCTCTGTCAGAATTGGAAAAACTGCTGATGCAGCAGGGCAACAGAGGGGCTGAGGGAGGAACTTTCCAGTCTGCCTGCCTGCCCTCCGGCCAGTGCGTTCTGGACCTCCCCCACCCATGGCCTTGACCAATTGGGATGTTGGTATAGACCCAGCTGGGGTGGTCTGGGGAAGAGGGAGTCTGTAGCATTCCTGCCAGGAAAAGATAAGATAAAGGAATCCTAGGGAAGAAGGAGACCTTGGCCATGATTGGGGGTCAAAGGGAGCTTGAGAGGCCCAAGTAGAGGAGAAGCTTGTGAGAGAAGCCAGGGAGAATACAGAGAGGAACGCTGCGGCCTTGCCTATCCAGTGCCCAGGGCCACACGGCAGGTCCTTTCATCTGAAAGCCCTCGGCCCTCCTTCCAGATTTCAACCCATCCTTAAGGGCCGGTGCCTTTCAAAGCAGCCGTACCCCCAGCAACAGGCTGCCTAGGGCATCAAGACCCTGGAGCAGGGAGCGCAGAGCTCCGGGTTCAGGTCCCAACCCCCACCACCCCCACCTACCTGACCCTGAGCACTCAGGCCCCCTGACCCTCTCCAGTCCCCGATAACTCATCCACAAAGTGCCAGCATTGCTTTACTAGCATCTCTAAGGCCCCTCCAGTCCCAGCAAGCTGAGAGACTCCATGACACAGCCCAGGATTTAAGCAGACTTAAAAAGAGATAGAAAGATCCTCTTGGTGAAGAACAAAGAGGTGTATTGCAGAGGCCATAGAAATGCAGGACCTTAAGTTTTTCCCCAGATAGAAGAGGGGAGTTGTGGACGCGGGGGCCCTGGCCAGGGAAGGCTCAAGGGGGTACGCACGCTGGGGAGCCTCTCTCAGGGCACTTGGGGGACAGAAGTGGCACGCGAGAGAGGGGTGGGGCTGAAAAGAAAGAAGAAACCAGAGAGAAGGAACCAAGGCTGCAGATCTGGAAAGAGGGGAGGATGGTCCAGTACCTGCCCGCCATTCTGCCGAATCCAGATCCCGGGGCCTCTAAGGACCCTTGTCTCTCCGGGTGGCAGCGGAGTGGGAGAGGGGTCTGGCAGGAAGGGACGGGTGAGAGCGGGAAGAAGCTGTTTACCTTGGCTTTGCCCATGTTCTCCTTGGGCCCCTCGAGCTGCAGCCAGAAGTAGGGGCTGTCCGGGCGGCTCTGGAAGGCGTTCAGCTTGACCCTGAAGATGCGCTGCACTTGCAGCCGCTGCCGCTGCACTCGGGGCTTCGATTTGGTCTGCACCATGACCCATTCCTGCGCGGGAGGGTCGCCCCCAGCCAGGAGCATGGCTGCCCCGCCTGCTCCTGGAAGAAGGGAGCCCAAAGTGTCACCGGGGTCCCAGTGCGGGAGGCTCCCCCAGCCCCCCGTAGGAGAAGCCCAGGCCACGCCCCCTGCTCCTGCGGGTGCTCCAGCCTCCGCTGGGGTCCTCCGGACCCGCTGACCCACCCGCCACCACTCGGGCGCCCTCCCGAGCTCCGTCCCTTTCGGCGGCGGCTCCAGCGACAATCTCTTCCTGCCAGGGGTTGCAGCTGGGGGTGGGACCGGTCGGGCTCCCGCCGCCCTTCCCTCCGCCCCCAGCCTTCCCCCTTCACCACGCCGCCAGCCCCTCGGGGATGAACTCCTTCTCAGACTGCTGGGCAGCTTAAAGGGGGGAGGGAGAATAGGGGGGCAGGCGAGGGGTGCTGGAAACCGCTGCCTTCCAGCCAAGTTTTGGGCCCAGAGCCAGAATCTAGGGGTCAAAGTTAATTTCCTTCCACGTTCCCCTTTCCCCAGTGGAAGGAAAAGGAAGGGGAAGGAGGGGCATTCGGATGAGCGAGAGGGGGCTTGGTTACAGGGACCCGGCCTTTCTCTCGGTTCCTCCCGCCCACCCCGCCGCCTCCCAGGCCTTCCCGGAGAACGGGGACCTGTGCCCCCTCCCTCCCTCAAGGAAGGGGTTAAGAGAGGACAGGGTGGGGAGCCCAGGAGGCCGGGACCCAAAGAAACTCTGGGCTGGAAACCGGGAGGGCAGGAGAAAGTAACAGCACAGCCTCCCCACCCTTCCCCCCAAGTCTGGGGACAGCCAGGAGCTGGCAGGCCGCCCAGACCCTCCTGAAGCCCCCAGGGCTGGAGGGGCCTCCCTGCCCCAGTTTTCAGACTTGCCTTGTTTATGAAAGCCCTTTTTTTTTTAATAGCAAGTTCGAGTTATACCCTGAGGCTTTAGGATGGGAGTGAGGGTCTGGTGAGTAGCAGCGCAGCCTCTGAGGGTTTGAGTTGAGGGAGGATTGACCTTGACCCACAGCCAGCTGCTTGGTATCGGTGGTCAGGGACTGGCCCTGGGCTGGGGGCCACCTCCAACACCGGGCCCTGGAGGCATCCCCAGCACAAAGGACACCTTATGCAGCCCTGTGGCCTGAACAGAACCTGGCTCTGTGGAGGGCACGGTCTGTGTCTGGGTCTCAGTGACCTTCATGTTCCAAACCCAAACCGAGAACCACAGTCTGACAGGGACAAGTGTACCTATGGGGACAAAGGGCAGTGGACTTTAAATCAGAGCTGCCACGGAACATCTGGGCTGAGGGAACATGGTGTTTGTGTGTGTGTGCAGGCAAGGACCAGGAATGCCCCACTGCGAGGAAGCGGCCCAGCGGGGGGAAGGGAGATGGGCTCAGGCCACTCCTAGTCTGGACTGAACTGGGCCCAACCAGTCCAGTCCCACACCCACTTCTGCTGCTTCTCCCGAGATTGGAATCCAGATAAGGAAAAAGGTGATCTGTATCACCTCTGGCTCCAAGGCCTGGAGCTCTGCTACTTGTCACGTCCCTAACCTGCCCCTCTACAACACCTGGAAGCAGACTCCCAAGGTGAACTTGTATCTCTCCACTCTTCCCACCTCCAACCGCTCTCCCCTTATCAAAAGAAGCTCCTGACTTACCATGCACTTCAGCTACTCCTCTGAAGCGAGGGGACAGCCAAGTACCCCTGCTCTCCCCTAATAAACACTTAATTCTTGCTGCTCTATTCCAGTTCACTGTGGGCCTCAAGCATCTTAAAGGAAAACTCAACTTGAATCCTATGTTCAAATCCCATGTGGAGGGTGGGAATAGGTCAAAGTTAGGAGTCAGGTGCTTGATAAATGGGAAAAAGTGGGTAATTTATTTAAATTCTTGTGCTTCTATTTCCCTTAGCTCACAAAACGTGGGATAATAATATCTACAGCACAGGTTGTGAATCAGACCACACAGGTACAGGTACCATACCCAGCACATTGCCTGGCAAGGGGTAAACGTCCAACATGTTTTCATTTTTCCTCCCTAAATCTTGTCAGTTCTCCGCTGCCTCAGCTCCGACCACTATGTCACCACACATTCCCAGAGATTCCTCTCCTTCCTATCCTTTTGAATTTCACTGCCATGCAGACACCACCAGTCTGGCTGCTACGTAAGGCTCTCCTTAACTCTCCTGCTGACCCATTCCCCTCCTGCCTCTCCCCCTGAATATAGTGGAGTTAGTTAGATATCCTGGTTCCAGTCCCAGCTTTGTCAGCGCCGAGTTGTACACTGTTAAGCAGGGAGCTAAATCCCTTGACCTCTCCAGGCTTCCTCATCTAAGGAATAGATGGGCAATAAATAAATAAGGCCAAATTCATTCACTCATTCAACAAATTCAACACCTATGTATTGAGTGCCTACCATGAGCCAGGCCCTAGGTATAGAGCCTTGACTGAGACAGGAATCTGCCTGCCTTCGCAGAATAAATGAAGAAAGAAGAAAACAGCTGTGATTTCAAGGAAGGGCACTGCACACACTCTGCTGGAAACAAAACAAGGTGCAGTAATGGAGCCTCTTTGGCTGGGGTGATGTTTCAGCTAGAGGGAGAGCAAAGACCTGGGCTCTCAGATGGCAACACCCTAAGCGCTAAACCATTTTTGATCCTGGTCTCTCCCCAGCTTGAATACATCTATCCATTCCTTGACTACAGCATTATGTTAAAACTTGTTTGATTGTTTTGGAGGCCTTTCTCACCCTGACCCAAATCTACCTGCCACCTTGTATAGAAAGATCCCAGGTCAAGACTAAATAGAACCAGGTATGTCTAGGCATGTCTGTCAACAGGTAGCACACCCTACCATGGGCCTGTTTGCATAAGGAATGAGGAGCCTCAGGGAGGAACTCCCTGTGATCAAAGGACTGGCCCGCTCTGTGAGCCTGCCAGTAATAGACCTTATCCCTCCCAGGCTCCAGAGAGACAGGCAGTTCTGTCACTGGAAGACCTCCCCACGGAGCCCAGACCATTCCTAGCCCAATTCCTGGGGGTGAGGGTGGCGAGCCCTGGGACCCAGACAGCCTGCTTGGGATCTTTGCGTAGAGCAACCCAGAGGGGAGACAGGCTCCTCCCCAACTTTGCCAGGGTCCCTGAGCAGCTTGCCTTCCTGGAGGGCCTCCCATCAGAGAAGTGGCTTCCCAATGGCACATAGAATGGTCAAGACTTAAAGTGATTCCAAATGAGTGGGTGAGGGCAACAGCCAAGGAAACTGGAGTTACTCTAGGTATTGGGGGAGTGGTGGCGCCCCCTGTTGGTCAGGATCTGGTAGGAAACACATAGTCCTCTCAAAGGGATGACTGATGAAATTTTAAAGATTAGATCTTTTATGGAGATGTGGGCAGAGTTAAAGAAAACCAATAAGAGAGGGGTGCAGTACTCCAGGGCTAGTATGGGGAAAGCTGTAGGCCTGAAAAGGAAAAGGGAAGAAGTGGTCACTGGAACCAATGGGCCAGAGCTGGAGCTGTAGACGGCCACAGAATAGGAACTGTGACCTTACGTAAAAAGGCACAGCCATTGAGAAGCTGTGGCCCAGCATGGAGGGGGTTACCTTTCAATTCGCAGCTGCTGCCTAGCATTGGCCAAAACCAACCAGAAGTCAAAGGGCAGGGAAGTGTGGTCAAGACAGGCCACTGGAGTCAGCCTCAAGGACACAGGACAGGCTGGAGAAGAGAAAAGGGGAGAACTAAAGGGACACAAAATGTCCCTTTTAGTTCAGCGCACCCCTTTGGCCCTTAACACCCACAGGCTGATGAGGCCCAAGGACATTGGCATTATAGGAATTTCCCCTACACCTCCCCTACAAACACTGTCTCAGGAACAGGGCTGAGTATCCCTGAGCTCCTGTTCAGAACACAGGGCTTACAGTCAAAGGCTCACGCTCAAATCCCAGCTCTGTCACTATATCAGTTTCCTACAGGTGTCTTCACAAGTTAGCACAAGTGGGTGACTTCAAGCAACAGAAATGCCTTCTCTCACAGTTCTAAAAGCTGGAGGTCCAAAATCAGCACATATAAAACTACTCTAAGCAACTGGTGCATGAATGGACAAACTATTCAGTGGAACAGACCAAAAATCTAGAAAAGCAGAACATCCACACCCTGGAATTTAGTATTCTGACAAAGCCCCTCAGCCAACGTGTATTTTTCCATAAATGATCTTGGGACAATGAGGAGTTCTTTGAGATAAAATAAAATATCCACACCTCACCCTACACCAAAACAAATTCCTCAAAAATCAAAAATTTAAGTATCAAAAATGAAATTATCCCACAGGGGAGAGGGGAGGGAATTTCAGGGGTAAAGGAGAAGGGTTTGCAGGAACAAGTATAAAGGACACATGGTGGAAATGGGAGGGAGGTGGGGAGGGCTCAGGGGGCTGGGCTGGGATGGGGGTAAAAAGCAGAAAACTGTACTTGAACAACAATTAAAATAAAAACGTAAAAAAATGAAATTATAAAAATACTACGACAAACCATGGGAGAACATTGTTTACTCTTACACTGGGAGAGAAAGGCCTTTCAAAGGGTGGCACCGTGTCAGAAGTCACTTAACAGGTGTCCACAGATGCCACTGCACCAGCATCACTCTTGAACACCAGAGTGACCTCTAGCTCCCCAAGCTCCAGCCGAAGGAGGAGGGTAAGTAAGTAAGGAGGTATCATCCCTCCTGTGGACGGGTGGGAAAGCACCAAGGAAGCAACTGGCTACAAAAGCCTCTTGCCAGGTGTGCCCTCTTCTGGAAGGGTGAAGAAACCTCATCATTGCAGGCCTGGTACCATGGCACTGTGTGAAATTAGACATTATCAGAAGTCCACTGAACTTATGATTTGCAAACTTCCCTTGCAGTGTCTGGTGTGAGAAATTGCTCAGGACTTCAAAACAGATCTGCCCTTCCAGAGAGCAACTGCTGGTGCTTTGCAGGAGGTATGTGAGGCCTATCCAGTTATTCTTTTTGAAACACCAGCCTGTGTGCTATCCATGGCAAACATATAGCAACTACACAAAAAGATATCCAGCTGGTACACAGCATACAGGGGAATGTGCTTAAGAGTCTGTTACGAGGCACTTCTCAGGCTTCCGGCCAAGATGGAGGCACAGGTAGACACACTGTGCCTCCTCATACAACCAAAAGAAGGACAACAACAATTTGAAAACAAACAAACAACCAGAACTGACAGAAAGTCGAACTGTATGGAAATCTGACAACCAAGGAGTTAAAGAAGAAACATTCATCCAGACTGGTAGGAGGGGCGGAGACAGGCAGCCAGGCAGAGAGGACTCTCGGCAAGGCAGTGGCTGGAAGACCGGGGTGGGCAAGACAGCGGCTGGCAGGCAAAAGAGGGGCCTGGCAGACTGGGTGGTCCCACATTTGCATGCAGATCAACCAGGAGGAACAACTGGGGAGTGAAACAGAACACACAATCCAGGGCTCCAGCACCAGGGAATAAAGCCTCAAACCTCTGACTGAAAACACCGGCGAGGGTTGAGGCGGCAGTGGGAGAAACTCCCAGCCTCACAGGAGAGTTCCTTGGAGAGACCTACAGGGTGTTAGAACATACACAAACCCACCCACCTGGGATCAGCACCAGAAGGGCCCACTTTGTTTGTGAGTAGCAGGGGAAGTGACTGAATCCAGGAGAACATGGAGCAAGCAGCACCATTCCTTCTCGGAACGCTCCCCAGTATGTAGTGTCACAACACAACACAGCAACCTGCGTTGCCTCACCCTGGTGAACACCTAAGGCTCCACCCCTCACTGTGTAACAGGCTCAGAGGCAAAAAAAAAAAAAGGCCCCCAAATGAAAGAATAGATCAAAGCTCCAGAAAAAATACAACCAAGCAACCAAGAGATAGCCAACCTATCAGATGCACAGTTCAAAACACTGGTAATTAGGATGCTCACAGGATTGGTTGATTTTGGTCGCCAATTAGATGAACAAATGAAGGCTATGTTAAGTGAAATAAAGGAAAATGCACAGGGAACCAACAGTGACAGGAAGGAAACTGGGACTCAAATCAATGGAGTGGGCCAGAAGGAAGAAAGAAACAACCAAGCAGAAAAGAATGAAGAAACAAGAATTCAAAAAAATGAGTAGAGGATTAGGAACCTCCAGGACATCTTTAAACACTCCAGCATCCGAATAATAGGGGTATCAAAAAGAGAAGAAGAAGAGCAACAAATGGAAAACTTACTTGAACAAATAATGAAGGAGAACTTCCCCAATCTGGCAAAGGAAATAGACTTCCAGGAAGTCCAGGAAGCTTGGAGAGTCCCAAAGAAGGTGGACCCAAGAAGCAACCACACCAAGGCACATCATAATTACATTAACCAAAATTAAAAATAAGGAGAGAATCTTAGAAGCAGCAAGAGAAAAGGAGAGAGTTAGCTACAAAGGAGTTCCCATCAGACTGTCAGCTGATTTCTCAAAAGAGACTTTACAGGCAAGAAGGGGCTGGAAAGAAGTATTCCAAGTCATGAAAGGCAAGGACCTACATCCAAGACTGCTGTATCCAGCAAAGCTTTCATTCAGAATGGAAGGGCAAGTAAAGTGCTTCTCAGATAAGGTCAAGCTAAAGGAGTTCATCATCGCCAAGCCCTTATTATATGAAATATTAAAGGGATCTATCTAAGAAAAAGAAAATAAAAAATATGAACAGTAAAATGATAGCAAACAGTTATTAACAACCATGCCTAAACAAAAACAAACTAAGCAAACAACTAGAACAGGAACAGAATCACAGAAATGGAGGGTTAGCAACAGGGGAGTGGGATGGGGAGAGAAGGGGAAAAGGCACAGAGATTAAGTAGCATAAATGGTAGCTAGAAAATAGATAGGGGGAGGTTAAGAATAGTATAGGAAATGTAGAAGCCAAAGAACTTATATGTATGACCCATGGGCATGAACTAAAGTGGGGGAATGTGGGTGGGAGGGGTTATGCAGGGCAGAGGGGAATAAAGGAGGGGGATGGAACAACTGTAATAGCATAATCAATAAATATATCTTTTAAAAAGTACAAATGGTAGCTACAGAATTGTCATGGAGATTTAAAGTACAGCATAGGAAATAAAGTAGCCAAAGAATATCTGTGCTTAACCAATGGACATGGACAATGGTGTGGGGGTTTCCTGAGGGTGCTGTGTGGGGCTGTGAGGAGGGAGAAAAATTAGGAAAACTGTAATAGTATAATCAATAAAATATAATTTAAAAAAGTTTTTAAAAGAATTTGTTATGATGAAAAACGTTTCCATTTTTTTAAAAAAATTATCTTCTTCCTGTTATTGTTACTTCCGAACATTATATATTTTTTCCCATGGGGTCAAAAGGTAACTAAGTATAAGATTGCAAGTGGAAAATAGGGGACAGAAAGCAGGTATTGGCAGTTTTCCCCTTTTCATTTGTGTGTAAATTTTTTAAAATATAAATGTAGGGACAGAAAGCATTAATACAAGTCAAAATGTTTCAGTGAACAAGTTTCAGCAGTTCAACTTTATAACAATTATAAATAAACCTTTTAAATTTTTCTGGACAATGCCGGCATTTGGATTTGTTTTTAACAAGCTTAATTCACTTTATTTTTCTTGTATAAAATTATGTGGTGGCCACAGCTGGAGCCTGCCCAGTGCCCTGGGTCCCCTGCGCAGACACTCTGGGGAGGGTCTTGACGAGATTGTCAATGAATTCCTGTAGGGAGGCCTGGTGAGCACAGTCTCTTGCCAGAGGTCAGAGGTGAGAGCGCCGTGGTTCTCAGAGACAACATCAAAGGTGGCCTTGGTGAAGTTGCCCAGGGTAGCGGTGCAGCCCCTGGCCAAGGCGCAGCGGTCATCCACACCAGCCATCAGTGGCAGCTTCTTGGGCTCCGGGGCCGAGATGATGCCAGTGCCCCTGGGGGTGGGGGTGAGGTGGACCAGCACAGAGCCACGGTGGCTGGGGGGCGGTCACCTTACAAGGGACGGTTTGGGGCTTATTGATCTCATTCCCCTAGTAGCCTTGCTGCACGGGGACAATGAAGAGCTTGGCCAGGATGATGGCCCCACGGATGGCAGTGGCTACTTCCTCTGAGCACTCAACACCCAGACCAACGTGTCCATTGTAGTCCCCAAAGGCAACAAATGCCTTGAACCGAGTCCTCTGGCCCTCCCGTGTCTGCTTTTGCATGGGCATAATCTTCAGAACCTCATCCTTGAGGCATGCCGCCAAGAAAAATTCAAGGATCTCAGATGCCTGCTGGGCAGAGAAAAAAGATAGATCTCCTCCAGGAAAGGCCAGGACTTGATCTTCATGTCCTTGTCTAGGAGGCCCAGTGAGGCAACAGGACTCACTTCTTGTCCTTGGCCTTGCCTTCACAAGCTTCATTGCCAGAGCCCTACCTTGACCCTGACCCCCACCCCAGCTGAGACCTCAGTGCCGGATGCCGCTGCCAAATCCTCCACGGAAGCTGCCACAGCCTGGGTCGCCAGGGCCTCTCCCCAACACTGGCATCATCCGCCATTTGGTGTTTCCTTGGAAAAGAAGCTGGATTTTTTCCAAAAACAAGTAAATTTCTTATTGACGGCAAAAAAAAAAAATTGCTTAAAACATTCAGTTGCATAAATATGGAATTTTTCCCTATGAGAAAATTAACACCATAAACAGTCAGTTAACAAATGAAAAGCTAGCAAAATGTATTTGCCAATTATAACACAGACCAAGGGCCAATTTCCTTAATATTGAAACCGTTCTTGCAAATCAATAAGAAGTTTAACTCCATAGAAAAATGGACAAAGTATATAAATGGTCCACAGAAAAGGAAATATAAGTAGTTCTTAAGCATACGGAAAGATCCTGCTCTTCACCATTACTAAGAGCAATGCAAATTAAAACTACAGCAAGGTGGCATTTTTCACCCATACAGGAAGAAGAATCCGCAGCGTTTGCTAACAGCCAGCGTCGACCACTCTCATACCCAGCTGGCTGGCCCTCAGGGACAGCACACGGCAATACCCATCAAAATCTCAACTGAGTATACTCTGAGACCCAGCAATGACACACTATAAGAATGTATTTTACAAATATATTCTCACAGATGCTTAAAAAAATATGAGCAAGGCTATGCTTTGCAGCACTGTTTGTTATGGCAGCTTGAAATAATCAGTGTGGGTGTTCATACAATGGAATACTGGCATTTAAAAAAATGAGGGTGAAATTGGGCTCACCTATGTGTCCAAAGATGAAACTATACCCAAGACATGCAAAGGTGGACTTTATAAAGCCAAGTGCAAGGGAAGGAGTGCTGGGGGCACCATCTAACTGTGGCTGTCCCTGTGCGCTGGCCACACCCCCACCCAGAGGCACGAGCACCTGTCCCTCCACGGCCTACCCTCACAGCGGCCCTGCCAAAGCCAGCTGTTTCCACAGTCCTGTGTTTCTATCAAATTTGCAAGAGAGATTTTAACCCCATTGTTTAAGGTCATGGTGCCTTTCCCTTTAAACTTCCCTGTCACACTTCCCCTTGTCTCAAGTGACATTGGAGCAGCCAAGGGCAGTTTGAGGATCTGGCTAAGGGGAATGTGGGTTGCAGACACATGACTTATAGGTTTCGTGGGATAGATTTACGTGACTCACAGTAACTTCCATACGGACCTAAGTAATTGTTTGCCATGCCTGGGCCGACACGTCTTCCAGAACTATTCCTACTGCCCGTGCACCGTACGACCTCACCTGAGATGCTCACACCAACGGACGTTAAGCAGTTAGTCGTAATTTTAAAACACCATGCTATTTTTTCTGAATTTTAAAGTGTTTGTGGTATTTATGGTCTTTAAAATGGGTAATTTAGTTTGATTCTTCTGTTTTGTACCAAAAACTAAAAGCAAAATGAAGAATACCTTGCTAACCTCCATCTTCAAGGGAAAAGGGAAAAAGGAGTGGCCCTCCGACTGGCTTAGCCCTCGGGAGTCCAGGTAGCCTGACGCTGGCCACCCTGTTTGAACCCCCGAACGAGAAGCTTTTGTTAGTGGGAAACACATGTCCCCTCTTCCATAAGGGCCCGTTGTTCCCTCTACAGAGTCCTCAAAGCCAGAGTTTTTCATACCTAAGAGGTTTGCTTTCTGTCTCTCCTCAATGATATTACAAATGAACAGGCCACCTCCATTGTTTCACTGTTGGCAAACATTCGTGGGACACAGTCTCTCACACGGGTGCTGGCACTTCTGTAGGACAAATTCCTAGAAACAGAATTGCTGCTTTAAAGGCTGTGCATGCTTAGATTGTTCTCCGGAATTATGGTGCGCTCACGTTGCTAAAAATTATGCGGCCAATAAAAATAATGAGGTAGATGATTTATCAATTCCTTATAGTGGGAGAGCAGGGCACAGGCTGCAAAACAAGACACGTAGCACGAATTTGTAGCAAGGGCGGGCAGAGGTGGGTAGGGAATGCGGGACAAGACTTCCCCTTCCCCTTCCCGCTTCTTAGTGGTTTACATTTTTAAAAAATATTGTTAACAAGCAAGTTCTGCCTTTATAACTTTTTAATACTAACAGGAGGAAGATAGACTTATTCTTATACAAATATATCAATACCTAAGGAGGAAATTCTTTCTTCTGTTATTAAGTATGTCCCAATTGGCATGAGGGGCACTACCCACACCTCTCCTGAGTTCATTTCTGAAGGGTTGTTCCTAGGACTTCAGGGTTACTGTTTATCTTGGCTTGAGCCAGCAAAGAGAGCCTCTGTCCCTGACATCACACCAGATACAGTAGTTTCTACCTTGCTTCTGTCCTGGCAATACTTCCAGCCCTTCCTACAAAAAGCCTGGGGTACGCTCATGGGGCTCTCTCTACTCCCTGGCTTCCCAGGAACACCAGAGAACACTGGTGGCTCCCACAATCACCCCATATTTACTGCCTTGAGACACCGATGCACTTTGGGAAATTGTTGCACAAAACCAAGGACAACGTTTCAAAGCTCTGGGGGTGTTGAGCCGGGGCTTTGAGGCTGGCTGTGAGGGCACTTGGATTCAGTGGCTGTGGAAGGCAAGAGGCCTGGTGGGGGACAGGGAGCAGAGCATGTGCTGGGCCATATTCAGAGACTGACTTGCCTGGAAGCCACCAAGGGGAGGGGCCAAAGCTGGTCAGATGGGGGCTCCAGAGGTCACAGGCCATCACAAGTCAAGCAAAACAAGGTAGGCAGTGGGGAACTTCAGGAAGGAGAGTCTCTAACACGTGTGGTGTATGACTGATTAGAGCCACTCCAAAGCTCTGGCCCTCCTCCTGCTCCCTCACCTCTCTCATCTAGTCAATCGTCCAGTCTTACAAGACCTGCAGGGTCGATTTCCCTCTCCTTCAGTGGGGAAGTATTGCGTGCCTACCGTGTGCCAAACTCTGTTCTAGGTGCTGGAGACACATCTGTGATCGTGGTCCCTGCTGTCATGGAGCCTGTGCCCGGAGCTGAACAAATAATGGCATAATCAGAGCATTCTAATCATGCTGAGTGTTATGAAGGGAAAGGAATGCTGTAGGTCTTGCAGTTAAAAATAATTAACTATTTACCCGTGTTTTCTATATTTACCTCAGAAGCCACTGCCTTCCTCTTTTTTTCCCCTGTACACTTAGGCTTTATTTTTAGAGCAGTTTTAGGTTCTTAGCAAATTTGGGTGGAAAGTACAGGGTTCCCATGTGCCCCTTCCCTCCACACAGGCACAGCCTCATTCACGATCAGCATCCGGCATCGGTGTGGCACTTTTGTTGCAATAGTCTACCTTAGCGTCCTTCTTTCTTGTTTTGTTGTTGTTGTTGTCTGGTGGGGGGGGGGTTGTTCGTGTTTTGTTTTTCTACTATAACCCTGTATTAACACTGAAACTCACAGCTCTCAGCAGTTGTGAGCCTATAGTATCTAAGAGGGAACTGACCACTTAGATTAGTGGTTTGCACCAGCAGTTCACTCACTGCTTTTCCTTATTTTACCCACGAATGTGTCCTCATCTTCTGAGATGTATTTGGTTCAGAAGCCGCAGACACCACCTTGGCCAGACGCCCAGTTGATTGAAGAATCCCACTGTCTTGATGGCACAAGCTGCTCAGACGTTCTCAGTAGCTCCCTAGCAGTGGTTTTCCGACATTATTACCCATGGAACCCACTTGGCGACAGCGGTTGAGCATAGTGATCAAAAAGGTAGGCTCTGATATCCGGAGCCCAGAGACTGTATCCCAGGTCTACGAGCCCAGCTGTCTCCCGTGTAAAGAGAATCATAATACTACCAGGTCAATGAGGTGGGAAATTGGGGGCATTAAATGAGATAAAGTATATAAAGTGCTTACTAGATGTACAATAAACATTTATAGTCATTAGTTCTTAGTGTTGTTGTTATTGTTCAAAGGAAATATATTTTTAAAGATTTTATTTATTTACTTTTAGAGAGATGGGGAGGGAGAGAGAAAGAGTGGGAGAGAAACATCAGTGGGTAGCCGCCTCCCACGCAACCCCACTGGGGACCCTGCCTGCAACCCAGGCACACGCCCTGACAGGGAATCAAACTGGGGGGGCCCTTAGTTCACAGTCTGGTGCTCAATCCACTGAGCCACACCAGCCAGGGCCAAAGGAAATATTAAAGGGGGTCCAAGATATGAAATATAAAATCAGTTTATATGATTTGAACACCTGGTTCTACCAGCTCACAGGTTTATGTCTGACCTCACAGCCCTGACTGACACTGCCCACCCCAAATTCCACCGTTCACCTTTGCCGTCGTCCAACCATGATGATCACTTACTTTGCACCAGCATCTTACGAAATCTCTGGATTTTGGTCCAGGCCGTTCTTTCACTTCCTCATACCCATCTAAACCCTGCTACAGCAGGAGGTCTCAGTCAAACACTACTTCCCACCTCCTGCTAAAGCCTCTCTTGGCCGCTCTAACCTCTTCTCCAATCAAGTAGTACTCACTATCCTTACCAGCTGTCCTCAACCTTTTCCTTCTTGTTTCTCCTCCTCCCAACCTGGAGAATTCATGTGGCAGATACACTGTCTGAGTATGACCACAGTTGTGCAAAATTCCTAGTTATAATGTTGCTGGGCTCTCACTCAATAAAGTATATTAGATGGCAGCGAGTGTGGTGACATAGAGGCATACATTTCAAGATGCCTGTTTCATCTAGAAGAGCCATTCGCTAGTGCAGTGGGTTGAACAGTGTCCCCCCAACATCCACATCCACCTAGAGTCTCGTGTTGTGACATTATTTGGAAATCGAGTCTTTGTGGATGCAATTGACTAAGATGAGGTCATACTGGATTAGAGTGGGCTCTGAATCCAATAATGACCAGTGTCCTTATAAGAAGAGGAGAAGACAGAGAGACACAGAGCAGAAGAAGACCATGTGAAGATGGAGACAGAGACGGCAGTGATGCAGAAGGGCAAGCCGAGGGTGGCCGGGAGCCACCGGAAGCTGGAAGAGGCAAGGAAGCATTCTTCCCTGCAGCCTGCAGAGAGAGCACGGCCCTGCTGACACCTTGATATTGGACTTCTGGCCTCCAGACTCTGAAAGAATAAATTTCTGTTGTTTTAAGCCACCCAGTCTGTGGTAATTTTGATAGCAGTTCAAGGGGACTAATACAATTAGCTTCAGCATTTAAACTATTTTTAATAGAAAACTACTTCTGTGCCACTTTATAGTGCTTCACATCACTGCACGGGAGAAAGTGGTTGAGTGACCTCTAGGACACACTTGACCTTATCCCACACTGTCCTCCATGGTTATCGCCAGAAATGCTAAAGACAGCAGTCACAAATAGCAGTCACAGACAGTGGTCAGGCAGGAGGCTTGCTGGCTGAGCAGAGGCTGAGATAAGCCATAGAGAGTGATGGGGACTCTGATGAGCTGGAGAAGCAATGTCCAGTCTCAGTAGGCCAGTAGTAACTCAGCTCTAGCAACTTGTTGCCAAATCTCCCCATTTTTCCAGAAAAAAATAGTAAACCTGAACTTTTACGTGAAATAGAATTTTGTGTTTATGTTGGCAACTGTGGCAGATTGCGAAACATAACCTCAAATTCCTCTCCGTCTGTACGCACACCCTTTGCAACATGACCTTGCCACTCTTCCCATTAGAGGGTGGAGTCTGGCCTGGCCTTGTGTCTGGTGTTGACCAATAGGATGCAATGTGGGTAACATTTCCAACATTGAGCCAATACCTCAAGAGACCTTGGGACTTTGGTTTTTCACCCTCTTGGAATTCTCTGCCATCATATAACAGAGCCCAGTATTATCTGAAGGAGGGTGAGAACCCACCTGGAAAGAAGCCATATGGTCAGAGAGAAGCCAGGTTATCCCAGCCTTTCCAGCAGTCCCAGCTGAGGTCTCAGATGGGAGTGAGCCCGTCTAGGACCAGCTAGCTGAACTGACCACTGAATGCAACCACGTGCGTGTGCCCAGGTGAGACCAGCAAAAGAACCACCAGGGTAAACCACAGACTCGTAAGGAGAAGTAAATCATTGTTGTTTTAAGCCACTAAATTGGGGTGGTTTGTTACACAGCAATAGACAACAGGCAGAAATTATAAAAGCACCATGCTCACAAAACAGCTCAAGTTACTATCTCGTGATCTCTTAACGGTGAACTCCTGGAGGACAGGAGTTGTATCTTATTGGTCTTGGTATCCGCAGTGCCTACCATTGGCTGGTACTTACTACTTAACAATTCCTTTGTGAACGAATGAATGTGGCTGGATGAGAAACTCCTGCACAGCCGCAGCCTCTCTGAGGGAGGGTCTGTGTCCGACATGCCTTTTTCCTCCCAGCAGAGACCAACAGTTCTCCCTGCAGTTATATATTGCTTTTTTCTTAAGTTTGATAAATAATGAATTAGTAGTGCAAATTGCGTGATAGAATAGAATTTTAAATGGCTGATGAACAATTAAGCCAACAAAAATTTTGGTGATGGTGTGTTACATCGTGGGAGAGCAAGAAAAGGTTGCCCTGTCCAACTACAACCTCAAAAAAAGACAAGAGTAGGGAGTCTTGATGGAGGCAGGAAGCAGAGTGCAGCCAGATCACCTGACACTGGGAAACCCCAAAACCAGGAGCGGCTATGGTCAGTAGCCAGTGAGGTGCTAAGCTAGGAAGTGTTAGAATTTTCAGGATAGAGAAAATAATACAAAAACAACCTGAAATGGAATTGAAACTTAATCTCCCCTGCCTTGGAAAAACCTTTTGTGCTCTACATAGTCACTCACATTAGGGGAAATAAAGTATTTCAGCACCTGGTTGTATCTGTGTACTACAGCTTTGTCTGCAAGGCCAGGGTGTGGGGCCGGCCAGGGACCAGGCAGGTCAGGCAGGGCCTTGGCCTACTTTCTTCCTCTGCCCTCTGCCACCAGGGGGACAAGGAACAAAGAAGACTTCTCTTGAGGCTGAGCAGCCTCCTTAAAGAACTTAAAGAATGAAGGGGAAAGGGGCTCAGTTCTGCTCCCCATATGCACATACATCCAACCCTTATACCCTTTCCCAACTCCACCCTTTCAGCCAGGGACTGGGGAGGCGGGACTTCGCCATCCTGTATTTCACCTGGCACCCCTGAGTGGGAGGGTCACCTTCTACAGGCTCCTCTGCACACTGCTATTTGTGACATAAACTCCCGGAGTGTTGGACCTGGAAAGCATCTCAGGCACTGTTTGGACCTGCCCAACCAAGCATTTTACTACTTAAGAAGTAAGCAATTTCCAAATGGGAGCATGAATCCCAAGGCCTTTGATTAAAAGTCTGAAGTTCAGCCCTGGCCAGTGTGGCTCTGTTGGTTGGAGCATTTCCAATAACCAAAAGGTTACATGTCCGGACCTGTACTATCTTCGGTCCCAGTGCATAGATATTTCTTTCTCTCTCCCTTCCTTTCTAAAAAAAAAAGTAAAAAAAAGATGTCCTTAGGAGAGATTTTTTAAAAAGCCTGAAGTTCAATCTCTGAGTTGTCTGGCTGTTTCATTTGAAGGCAGCCCTGGATGTTCATTTTTTCCTTTTTTTTAAATTTATTTTTCTTTTCTTTAAGAGATTTTATCTATTTATTTCCAGAGAGAGGAGAAGGGAGGAAGGAAGAGAGGGAGAGAAACATCAATGTGTGGTTGCCTCTTGTGCACCCCGAACTGGGGAAACAAGTGCCCTGACTGGGAATTGAACCAGCAACCCTTTGGTTCACAGGCCTGCACTCAATCCACTGAGCCATCCAGCCAGGGCTAAAATTTATTTTTCTTTTACTTTTTAAAAAAGATTTTATTTATTTACTTTCAGAGAGAAAGGAAGGGAAGGAAAGGAGAGAGGAAAAGAAACATCAATATATGGTTGCATCTCATGCATCCCCAACCAGGGACCCAGCCTGAAACCCAGGCATGTGCCCTGACCGGGAATCGAGCCGGTGATCCCTTGGTTCAAAGGCTGACACTCAATCCACTGAGCCACACCAACCAGGACTAAAATTTATTTTTCAGTCATAATTGACATACAACATTATATTAGTTTCAAGTGTACATAACAATTACACATTTTATGTACCTTACCAAGTGATCACCAGATAAGTCTAATACCCATCTGACAACATACATAATTATAATATTATTGACTATATTCCCCATGCTGTACTTTACTAGATGTTTACTTTTAATCTGATTTTACCCATGAGATAAGGAACTGACTGCAGTATAGTGGGGAAGATTGCTGGACCTGGTGTCAGGAGATAGCCTTTGGATCGCAGCTCTGTCCTCAGGAAACCCTCTGTCCTCACTTCTTAAGCCCTTCTGTGCCTCAGTTTCCTCAGCTATAAAATGGGACAATAATAGGAGCAACTTCTCAGGATTGTTGGGAGAGGTTTAAATGAGGCGAGCTGTGTAAAAGGCATGGTGAAGCACCAGGAGGTGAGCTCTCCCTAAGTGCTATGTACTTCCATTGCTGTGGTTCTTAAAAAGTATCTCAGAGCTTTGGTTGGGGATTGCAGCACATGGCGGCGTGGAGGCCAGTAAGGCGCTCCTCTGTTACGCATCACAAAACATGGCAGCTTTTATTATTCGCTCTAACTCTTTGTATCTGTGAAGAGGTATTGATAAAAGCACTGTCTCTGCTCTTAGCACCTTTCAGTCTAGTAGGGGAGACAGAGAACTCTCCCTACCATCGCAGTTCACACGACCAATCTACGAGTACTAAGGGCCGAATGGCTGCCGGTTCTGAGAAGTAGAACCAGTCTTCCCCAGGTGGTCTGAGACGTGCGGAAGAGGCTCTGGCCGTGAAGGTCGCAGAGGAACAGGGGCAGGGCACCGATTGCTAAGGGAACCTTCCTTCTCCCACCCTGCCACCCCACCCTCCACCTTGTTACTGCTGCCCCCTGGTGTCAGTCACCTTCCTAGCACTCCTGGGTGACATCCTCCGCGCTGTTCACCCCAGGGCACTATGGGGGGAGCGGCTGCCACCCACCCCAAGGCACAGCCAAGCCAGACTTGAAGCTCAGCCAGGTCTCACTGGAAAGGAAGGGGCCTCTATTCTTTAGGATTTACAGAGGGCCCTAAATCCAGTGACTGGTGTCTTAATAAGGGAAATCTGGTCACAGAGACACAGGGAAGAATTCCATGTAATGACAGAGGCAGAGATTGAAGTGATGCTTTTCTACATGCCAAGGAACACCGTAGGTTGCCAGCCGCCATCAGAAGCTAGGAGAGGGGACTGCAACAGACTCTCCCTGCGAGCCTCCAGAAGGAACAGACTCTGCCAACAACTTGATTCCAGACTTCTGGCCTCCTGAACCATGAGAGAGTAGGTTTTTATTGTTTGAAGCCACCCAGTTTGTGGGGCTTTGTTATGACAGCCCTAGGAAACTAAGACATTTGAAGACGGCTAAGGGAATTAGAGGGACATGACAGTGGAGCACCGCCTAGTCGTGGAGCTGCCCCCGTACTGCACCCGCGCCCCTGGCGTCCCGCCCTCCCGGGACCCCGCCTCCCTGCAGCGGAGGCTGCTTGGACACACTCAGGCCTAACTAGATTCCTCAGGGTTCGGGCCCAAGAGAAAAAGGCCTAGGAGATGCCCCTTCTAACTCTACCCAAAGCCTGAGTGACAAACCCACATTTCCTGACCTCAGATGCTCTTCATCTAGGATAACACTGACATTGGGAGTAATCCCTTCTTCCAGA
>PVKM010018518.1:0-24987 GCA_004027735.1 Carollia perspicillata | reverse complement strand
GGAATGTATCTGTGCTTTTTCAGGAGCTTTGCCTGCTGAAAGCCCAATGGCTGGGGTAAAACGTGGGAGCTAGGACCCACACGCAAGACTATTTTGTGAGCACCGATGCTGGGAGAAAAGTACAGCGTGTGCACGCGCGCGCGCGCACACACACACACACAGATTTACAAGGTCCTTGATGGCAATGCTGACTTCATGCCGCACCTCCTAAGAGGAGTGTCCGTAGTTCTCGTACTTTCTTACCCCTCCAGCACCCGTAGCGGATGGGAGCTACGTGGGCAACAGTCACGGAACCCGTAAGTGATTAAGAAGACAACTAGAACGGTCGCCCACAAATTAGTTTAGCCAAACGGAGGGCTCCCCAAAGTACACAATGTGAATCGCTACCTAAATCACCCGCACATAGGACAGGCTGTGGTCTAAGGGGCCTCTCTCTCTCCGCCTGCTACCCCGTCGAAGCCCATGGAGTGGCTGTCTGGGAAGAATAAATTTTCAAAGGTGCGCCCTCAACAAGTACTTCTGGAATGAGAAGGTATACAGTAATTGAAAGCCATTCATCTCCACTTACCTCTGGTGATCCCAGGCACCAAGCCAAAGGACTTTATGGATGTGGTAAATACTGGCACCTGCTCTTGTGCTTACAACTATTTTATGAGCAACATTATACCATGAGTAGAGGTTCTATCTCCTTTCATTTATTGCCTTTCTTCACCATTGTCATGATAACCTAACATTCATTGAATCTCCACATGGTTGTAGCATTATATAATTCTCTATACTTGCTAAAAGAAACAAAGTGACAGAGGATGAAAAAGGAATATATGAATATTATGCTTTTAAAAGGCTCTTCTATAAAAGAACAGTACAGATACTGAAAATTATTTCCTTTCACTTTTTAAGAATTTACTCTGCTATCTCTTGACAAAGTAACTGACATAGAAATATTTTAGTCACGGTGTACAGTTACCCGATTTAAATTAACTTGCTTCTTGCATTAGTGGATTGGTTTCTAAAAACTGTCCCAATAATATCTGCATCGCAGTGTAAGTTCATCTTAATTTATAACAGCAACACAGTCTGAGGTCTTCACGATTAAGTTTTAATTCAATAACCCTTACGCCCGTGAAAACGCTGCCTGGCCTGAGCCGGACTTGGATCTGTGAAGAGGACACACAGCGTTCACAGAGCCCCAGAGAGGACCAAAACGCAGGCTTCAAGTGCCCTCTGGTGGCTGAAAAGCAGAATAACCAAATGTAATTTGAAGTCTGGAGTAAATAGGCACATGCCAAATTTCTTCCCCTAGTCTCACTTATTTATTATTAATTCATTCATTTAAAAGAACGTACCAAGAATTAACTCCATTAGTCACTTAGGAGCAAATAAAAATGTATCAAAAAGATAAATAGGGTCAAAAGATAAACTCCTCTGTGACATGAACTGTGTAAAATGTGGGTAAAAATGACTACATAATTTCAATCCTCTCTGCCAAGTTCTATAATAGTAGTATTTATTCTGTTCCAATCAAATAATGTCGGTAACCTTTATTTTTGAAGGAATTCTTATGGTAATTAATGTTATCTAGAAATTCCCAGAAAATAAAAGCAGCTGTTTTCCACATAAGTGCAATTTATATGTCTGTATAAATCTGGAAAGCAGAAAGTAAACACATATTTCTAGAGTTCTTAGGAGTGAAATGAACCCATATTGCTTTTTATGATTATCCTATTAATAGTATTTAGTTTTTAAATTAATTCTTGTCAGTTCAGCATTATCAGATCTATTATGCAGATGAGAAAACTGAGGCAGAAGAGGCAGCCTTACCTGATAACTCAGTGTCATAGATGAGAGTAGAACTCAAATTATTTGATTGTACCTGTCAGTTTTCTTGGAGGATTCGTCCAATGACTTGGTGTGGTTTCAAACGGTAAATAATGAAGGGTTTTAGAAAGTCACTGAGTAACCTGAGACAGCAATTTACAAGAAGGGTTAAAAAACAAACGTTCACATTGGATCGTTTCCAACATCTGCTACTGAGCAGCTGTCACAATTCTCTCGAGTTCGACGGAGACTGTTATCAAGTTATGAAAAGTCCCATATCCAATTACCAGTCCCCTGCATCAGCAGGCCCGAGCTTGGCACTGCTCAACCAAATGATACAGTTGTATGCCAAAGCAAAGTGATTACCTAAATAATTTAGTTGGGTCTTCTTTAACCCTATACACGAAAAGCTTATGCTAACCCTAATTAGCATTTTACACACCCAATGCAGGCATGTAACAACCTCATAGTATTTCCAACACTGAACGTGAAAGGGTGCAAGACTTTTAAAGAATGTATTCCTGGTTAACAGAAATCAATGATGTGAGTCAACATGTTCACAAAGTTGGTTTATTGGAAAGATATCAATAGTTCTAGATGCAAACTACAAGACATTTTGAAGATGTAAAAAAAAAAAATCCTGGAGATGACAGGGGGCTTGTTTTATAGCTGTGCTCTTCAGGGTTTTAATTGCTATTATGCTCAACTCAATTTTTGTTCCATCTCAAACTCTATTTTCATAACTTTTCCCCTTTCTTATATTTTGTTCTGAACTATCAAAATAGTAGTCTCTACAAGCAATTTTTGGTTTGCTTTAATATACAGTACTATGAAATAATAACTACCTGCTGTTATTCAACATTCCCTACCATTTTCTTTTTTTGATAATGGGTGCAGAATCATGAATATAGCTACCATTTATTGTTTTATGAGATGAAACAAAAAAATTGGAGGACAGGTTTGTGTGTCTTAGGTTCAACATTTTACATAATTTAGGCCAGTTTTTGTTCCAAGACTACACTTAAAATGTAAATTCATCAGAAAGTAAAATTATATTTCTGGAACATGAACCAAAAATTAATGTGAAGACTTTTTCTCAAACCAATGATATTTTCACTTTTGTGCTTCTATGTTCATTCGTTTATTTATTATTTTGTCCATTCACCCACAAATAAATATACAGAGAAAAAAAATTATGTTCCCTCCCCTCCAGGAAATGCATGCAAAGTTCTAGAACTATTGTGAAGGGAAATTATGCACAAGTGCTTCTGATAGAAAAACAGCAGTGGAAAATCTAAATCAAATAGAAATGTTAGAATGTTTAATAACTCAGGCAGTATGTCAAGGTTGCAGGTTCAATCCTCAGGGAACATACAAAAATCAACCAATGAATGCATAAATAAGTGGGACATCAAACCCATGTCTCTCTCTCCCTACCTCTCTAAAATCAACACACAAAATAAATAAATAAACGTAACCCAGGCAGTATTTTGAAAGCCAAGTCGGATAAAACAACTGGATACTTTTGGGAACTCTTTTACTTAGAAAAACTAAATGTCCGATCAAGAGGGCTTAGGTGCTATGGCTCTAGTTTTATTCTGCAGACCAGAAGGAGCCACTGAGTAGTTTCAAGAATGGAAGGTGAATTTTAGTAAGGCCACTTAGGCAAGTGTGGAAGACATACTAGAGGATGCATGGAGCAACTAGAGCAAGGAAACTTTAGGTGCCAACTGCACTCACCGGGCTTGAACTAAGGCACTTTAGAGGGCAGGCAGTGGACAACCGACAACCTTGCCACACTCTAAGTGGTCCTCCATCACCAGCAGCAGATTGGGAGTTTGTCAGGAATACACGATCTTGTGCAACACCTCTTCCCTTCCAGATCACTATTTTTTAAACAAATTCCTCAGGTAGTATGTATGGCTGGGAGGTACTGCTCACATTGGTAAGGAATACAGTAGGGATAGTTACTGGAGGGGAAAAAGTCACTATCTTAGGTGTGGTCAGTGTTCACGGAACATCCAAGGGAGCTGATCCACAGATGGGTATACGGGTACGGAGGCTGGGCTGAAGTCTGGTTTGGTAATGCAATTTACCATTTATTAACCTGTTAGTATTTGAAGTCGTGGTCCAACCTGTTTCCTGGGATTTCCCCAGGAAAAGCATATCATTAGTCTGGCAGAGGGCCCAGGAGCAAGCCCTAAGAAACACCATTACTTCAAGTCCCATACAGCAAAGGTACTCCACAAGACACAGAAGGAACTCCAGTGGGAGGACTGGGAGGAAAGTTCCAGTGGCAGGATGGTCAACGTTCAGTTCCCAGCAGCGGTCACGTAAGAATAGACAAAAGTCCATTGGATTTGGCATTCTTGATGTCAGAGTAAAGCTACGGGTGGAGATTATTTCCCATTAAGTTCTTGCTTGACCTTAGTATGTGGGGATGGGAGTGAGACTTTCTGCTGTCAGAGTTCAGATGAGTAGATATGTGGGAGGAGCTTGGTATGGAGCCAGTTTGCACATGTTCTCTCTTCCAATAGGATGGTCAATTCTTTGAGGAATAAGGCAGGCACATAAAGATGAGTAAAGACCCAGTCCTAACTCTCCGAGTTTGTAACAAATAAGAAATAAAACAACTGTAGTACAAGATGGGGCATGGATTATAAAATATTGTAGGGATTTAAGAGAAATACACCGTATCTAGACAATCAGAAGAGGCTGCTTCCTTCTCTTCAGTTGTCAGCACAGAAACACGCACATACTCAATGCTCGCTGAATTGTTCTCTAACAAATCTGGTGGGTGGTCGAAAAGTCCCATTTATTCCAAGATCCAAGGAAACTTCAAACTCATTCATGAGATATTTATTAAAATAACACATTTAGGGCAAAAAATCAATACAATGTATACATCATTACCGAAAACTGTATACCATCATACAAAAAAGGATTTTATTTTGGGAAAGCGATTCCTAATTTATGGCAAGTTTTACTTTCAGAAATAAGACCACAAAACAACACAATCTAATTCAATCTTAAAGGCTGGCATGCTGAGCAAGGAATGTTCTTATTCTTTGTAGAAGCTCCTTCTTTACACTGTCAGGTACCAGGGCTGAAATATAAAAATAAATATGTAAGAGTAAGAAGATTCCAAATAAAATATGTCAACTTGAGATTTGATATTTTATTCAGGATGACCAATTCATAATTTATAATTTATTTCATAAACAACCCTCACACTACAATTAAAAAATAGGTAAACATCTGAAAAATAAAATATGTTTGCAATTCATTATTTGAATGAATTATCAAATGCTGAAATACATTGCACACTGAGAGGAAAATGTGGGAAAATTCTTTAAACTATGAGTGAAAAAGGCCTTACCCAGATTGATAAATTTAATTCAAATGCAACATCAAATTAATAAACTTGGTCAAAATCACTATAAACAAAGGCAAAAGGCAAAAACTGGGAAAACACTTTACAGAAAACAGGCTAATCTCTCCATAATTTCTTTAACTGGATAAGAAATCAGCAGGCTAATGGAAAAATGAGCACAGGAAAGAACACTCAGTTCTTGAACATAAGAGGGAGTAAACCTTACAATAGAAATGAAAATTAAAACCACATTCAGATAACAAGTTTTACCAATCTGACTGGCTAAAATCCAAAGGTCGATAACATACTGTTGGCGAGACTGAAGGAAAAAATGGCACTCTGATACTGGCTAGTGGGAGTGTAAATTGGTACATTTTGGAGAAGGTAATTTAGCAGTCTTCTACAGAAATAAATGCACACACTCTGACTCAGCAAAGACGCAAAGGCCACAACAGTGGTTGCATTTCTCCTATCTTTATTTTCTGAATTTGAACCATGTGACTATATTACCTATTCAGAATATTATATTAAAAATGAAAAAAAAAAAAGCCCTGCTCTTTGAGGTTTTAAACTAATATTAAATGTCAGCAAACAAACCTACATTATTGTTCCTTTTCTGGCTACTAATAACTAAGGGCTCTAGTAGAATTTACTAACACTTCTAATGTTTTCTGCTCGTATGCACAGGAAATGGAAGGCTTCAGATATAGTTCAATATTTCCATACAGAACCCTAGAAATCAGTACACAATCAAATGAGACAAGACACTCCACTGTATGAACTGCTTCGTGTAAGCCACCCCAGCAATAAAGACTACACAATCGGGTCCATGGGAAATGTGATCGGTATGTACATTAAACACACTGTTGATAAAAGTTATGGTGACGGAGAACAAATCTGTTGCCTGGGGGTCAGGGATGGGGTGTGAATGAATACAAAGGGATTGTGTAAAGAAGTTTTGTGGAAGTGGTGGCTATATGAATTTATACATGTGTATAAAATTCTCAGAACTGCACAATGAAAAACGGGTCAACTTTGCTGTATATTTAAAAAATAAAATATGTCTACTCTTAACAGTGAAGAAGACTAAGAACATAAAAGAAGAGTTCCCACTTCTTTTCCCTTTATTTGCTCATTCTCTACTAGGGGAGCTAAAGGGACGGGTATGTCCAAGACACCAGAGTTGAAGGAGAAGCAAAGAACCACCTGTACCCTGTATAAACAGTTCCTAACCAGTTCCTAAGTAGTGTTAACAGATGAAGCATAAACTACAGAAGAAAAATAGAAAACAAAGTTAGGGCAAATTCTTTTAAAATATAAATTAATGGGGGGAACAATAAATACTGTTTTCTTTCTTTCCCTGAAATATGGATAAAGGTAGGTCAGGTTTTTGTAACTGTAAATAGGCCAAAAGATACAGTGGAAATGACCAGGAGATTCCCCAGCTCCTTCCCAGTAGGTAAGCAGTTGGGGAACTAGTAGTCTTATAATTATTTTCAAACTTACTTACTTTTTACACTAAAATTCTTTTTACTATTTCTGTGTGATAAAACAATAGGTCATCTAATTTACCTGCTTCCATTTAAACTTTTTCAAAATAAATGAAAAAAAAATGTAGCTCCACCTGAGGTTAACAACAGAATGTAACTCCTGACAGTAAGCATTATGTAGGACTGATGTTAACGCATTTCCTTTCTTTCCAGTGCTCTCTGTGAACAAGGCATTAAAGGGAGAAATGAAAATGGTTGTAGTGCGAACCTTAAACATGGATTTCTCTGAACATGAAGTTCTGGTGCTACCAAATTCTTAATTAGACATTCTAGACAGAGCTTCGTTTATTTTTAATAAGCAAAGAGACAGAGCAATGATTCGAGGACAAGAGTAAAATTTTGAATTGTTAAATATTTAAGTCAAGCCAGGCGATATCTAATAAAGTTCATAAATTTTAGCTTCAGGTACTATTTGCCCCTACAAGATCCCATATTTTAAAAATTATCTGTCTTAACAACCATAACAACTTATTTGTATGCTGTTTCAGAGTTCAAAACCATTTTACAACTCCTATCTCATCTGTTATCAAAACAGTGTTAGAGAGGTAGGTAGGCACTTGTAAGTTTCCCCAATGAGGAAACACCAAGTACCCAAATAATGCTGGAAAGGCGGTTTCTTCTCCCAGAAAGAGAAGCTGAACTGGCAAGAGGAAAAAAACCTTGTCTTGAGCACGTTTCCTTTCAGACAATTTGCATTCCTTACCTCTGCCTTTTGGTGTGATTTCAGCCACCAAGTCATCAACAGTAACGTGTTCTAGTCCTTTTTCTTTAATTACCTCTTATGCAAAAGTAAAAAACAAATCATATCATTTAAAATCATTATCTGTAAGAAAGATTTTCATAGAGGAAGGATTAAGATCATGTTTTAGAGTGCAGATTGGTCTTAAAAAAAAGAGGACACTTCTTTATTAATGAATATTTAGTTCAACTTTAAATACATTAAGTATTCACCAGATAAAATCATAAAAGCCTGTTCATCTCCCATCTAAATAGCCTGTAATTTCAATATATCACAGAGTGAATTTGAACTGTGAGGTCAAATCTAACATCTGTAAGAAGCTGGAAACGTCCAACTGCACAGATCGTACTTCACTATAACCTTACTAGCTCTTAAATGGAGGGGAAAGCAGCTCTTGTTTGTGTCCAACTTGTGACTTCATAGCCCAAAATTAAAATATAGAACTCTTTTGTTCCCTTCTTTTCCTCAAACGGACCCAAAAGAAATAGAGGATGGAAAGTAGTTAATGTTTACTGAACCCCTATTATGCACTGGATGCTTTGTATCATTTAATATTCACAATAATCTAATGGGCTGGGCATTTTCCCCACTGCACAGGTGGGGCAACTGAGGCACGAAGACTAAATGACTCACCAAAACATGAGATGGCACACAGCTCCAGGCTCTGACCAGGGAGGGTCTGTGCAACCTCAACGTCTACGCTTTCACTAATCTGTCCTGCGGCCTTCTTAGGGTTAATGTTATAAACAGTTGCTATTATTACTTGTAAAAACCATCACAATACAATTGGAAATCATTAAAAATAACCAAAATGCTATTACACTAAAAGCTGAGCCAGTAAGACGGCTTGTCTTAGTAACATATGTAATCCACAATCAACAGTAAGCGTTTTAACAAGCTCTGATTCTACATTTAAAAAAAAAGAAGAATTCTCTAAGACCTTTTAAAGTGAATTTTCCAAAATAAAACATATTAGAAATAAGTAATGTTTCACTTTGAAGTGGGGTTTCACTCTGAAGTGGGATTCTACATTTTGAAGCCAGAGAAAATCTTGTCTCGCTTAAGAGAAACACAAGAAAATTTCTAAAAATTTAGGAATTAGCTCTAAATATTATCACAGAGAGGAGAAAATCATTACAACAAGAGTCAATTTTCCATTTGTTTAACATTATGTCTGAGTACTTAATATACCTTAAAATGCTGACTAATTTTTCTAGTGAACCCCAAACCAACAGGGCTGAGAGCAATGGAATCAGAGTATCTTCTACATGAAACTGGTTACCTTTACAGTGTGCCTTCAACTGATCCTTCCAGCCACATTCAATTAATTTAGCTCTCAGCAGCTCTTTGAGGCTGTTGGAAAAGAAGTGTTTTCAAATTAAACTACGACAATGTACAATATCTTAGATAGGAACGTCTGAATCAAAGATTCAACTCTGCGATGATGAATTCCCTGCCTTCTCGTCACAAAACTTGAACCACAGCCTAATCTTGGTTCTATCACAAAATAGTTTACATAGTTCTATGATCCTGTGAGAGTCATTTCAACTCTGGGCCTCATATTCACGGTCAGTTAAAAAAAATTCAGTGGATGGGGGCAAAATACTTCTCAAGAAACTCGGCTCTGGCCTTCTTCCACTACGGCTGCCTCCCCCACCCACGGGAGTCCTGTGGGTCTGCACAGCTTCGGGAGGGTTTCAGCTCAGCTCGGAGCGGCTGCACCTCTGAAATCCTCCAACTCTGAAATTCCTTTTTTGACCACAAATTCTTATCCTTCAGCCCTCTCACTCCCCCCTTATTTTTTCTCTCTAACCTCCAAAACTTCTCCTCCCTTTTTCCATTAACTTTCTAAATTATATATCAACCATAACTGTATTTAATTGAATCTAACACTTTTCCTCCCATTTTAACAATTCAGTAATTGGCATACATATCATAATTTAATTGACAGGGTTTTCTTGTTTCTTACTGGTTTAAAAAGTGTATATTGCAACATGGACGTAATAAAATACTTTCTTATCAGTACTTTCTTATTCTTTTGCCATACCCACTCTTACAAATCCTCAATCTTCACCCTAAATCATCTAATTTCTCAGCTTAACCATGTCACATTCCAAACCAAATCTCTTCTCTTTCAATATTCCTAGACTCCACTGTGTGACATTTTCATCTCGGTATCTAATCAGGTCTTTCAATCGTAACAGGGCCCAAACCCAAGTCCTGCCTCTCTCCCACCTTAACCTGTTCTCCATTCTTCCAGTTCCTCAAGCCAGAAACCTTGGCAGCATCCTCCGCTGCAACTTTGTTTAACACTACACATCTAATCCACGAGCAAAGACTACCTGTTCCGGTTTTGAAATATGTACCTGCAATCCAGGTGTTTTTCCTCATCTCTTGCCTTTACTGCCCTTGCACAAGCTACCACCTTGTCTTGACTGCATTGTTACCAAAGCCTCCTAACCTGTCCCCCTGCTTTTCCCCTGGTACTCTTCCATTCTCCTCCCACTGCTCAAAACTCTCCAGTGGCTTCCCCATCTACTCAGGATAAACTTCAAGTCTTACTGCAGCCCAAATGACCCCCCACGATCTGCCCTCTTCCCAGCTACCTGCTGACTTTAGCTCTTCTTTTCCTCTCCCAATGTATTCAGTCTCATTAGTTTCCACGTGCTCATCAAAATGCCCAAATCTCCTTTTTCAGGACAGCGGCCCTGGGAGACTCCCATCTCCCTTACATTCTTCTGATTTCTTATCAACGAAGCCTTGTTTATTTCCCATCCAAAATAACATACCCCGTTATTCTCTGCTTTGTTTTCCCTGTATCACTCCCTGACATATTTCACATTTATTTTCTGTTTCCTCCCATTAGAAAATGTAAGCTCCAGAAAAGGACAAACATCTTTTTTGCTCACTACTTTAACTTCAGCGCCTTAACAGGACCCGGCGCACAGTTGAAACTCAGTAACTAAGCTGCATAAATGAAAACAGAAATAAATGTAAAATATACGTAATCTATACTCATTACTCGCAATACCATCCTCTGTTTCCCAAGATACCTTTCTAGTTTCTACCTTCTCTCTCGTTTCTGATTTTACTTAAAAAAAAACAAAAAATAAGTACTCCTTTCAATTTTACTGGTTTTCATTTTTAACCCAATATAATCTTCTAAACTCTATCTCTGATGGTTCCAGTCCACCCTCCACACTGCCACAGCAAGTTCCTAAAGTGCAAGTGTGATCTAGTCATTCCCCCTTTAATCATCTTTTAATGACTCCCACTACCCAAAGATAAAATCAACAGACGTTTCTGCAAACCCACCATCCATTTTCCTGCCCCTGCTTTCTTGACGAACCTCCACCACTCGCAGTGTAAGAAATTTGGGAAGGGTTCTAGTGATGGAAATGTGGCCTAGGCAGGAGTGATCATCACTGGCCTAGTATTACTGAGTAAAATGGAAATCAAACTAGGTCTTTACTGAAACTATCAAGAGGAAGGTGGTGTGAGGCAGAGGATATACATTTTGAACTACACACCTCTGTGGGTAGCACCTGTCTGAGAATAAAACCAACAGAAGAAAGGAGAGCTGAAGGAGGAAAAGACAGACATATTCTTGACGATAACTTTTGAGTGCCTGGACCCAGTGGTGCCTGAAACAATTTCAAGCTCTAGACTTTTTGGTTAGATGAGTTTGTATATTTCCTTTGGCTAAGCCTGTTTCTGAGTTGTTTCTATCACTTTCGATTAAAAAATTCTGACTTTCCCAAAATCTACTCCTACTGTGCACTGGCCCAGCCACACAGCTTTACCCTTTAGCTTTAATTCTGCACTTCCCCAGCATGCCATCATGTTGCAACAAAGCTCTGTGAATCTGCACATTCCATTCCGCCTGCCTAGATGTCTTCTCTATGTTACAGGTTTGGGGAAATGCTAATCCTTCTCCCCCAGCTAAGCAGCTCTTTTACTGTTCTGTGAGACCTTCACTGATCAGCTGGAGTGGGAAGATCCCAGGAGGAGTGGGAAGATCCTTCCTGTCGTTACATTTATTTCTCTCATAACAATTTATCACCTTGCTTCTGAAAGCCTTTCTTGATTCCTCAGCCTCTCCTTTGCACTTTCATGCTTTTTTTGGTCCATTTTTCAAATATTTACATGGCCAATTTTGAGCTTACTGCGATACTGGGTATTCAAGGGTATTTCTGCTGTCAAGTAATTTAGATTATATTGAAAAACGCAAACTAGCAAAGTAGGTGGTCACAACACAATGTGATTAAATGCTATGCTAGGACGAGGTATTTGGGAGTTACCAGATACCTGGAAAAAGTATTTAAATTAATATGTGAAAGATAAGCTGGAAGTAGAGAAAGACTAGGGAAAAAAAGAGGAATGTTTCAGAGTGGGAATAGTGTATGCTACTCTGAGGTTAAAAGACCCTGCCAACTACCTGGTTCTATTATGCTGTCCCCCTGTTAAAAATTGGGTGACATGATGTCTCCAACTGTAGTAATTTGAGAATTTTTTTCTTATTATACAGAATCATCTCTCGTTCGTCTTTCTGTATCACCCTCTTCCCTCTAAGTCTTGCAACATTGAACAGACCTAACTATTGTTTATAGATGTTAGGAACTGCAGCTTTTGACAATCTCTATCTTTTGTAATTCTTTCCACTGACATCAGTTCTGTTCCTTCATATTTAGATTCTTACATATAACATGATTACAATTTAAAGCTGTTAGGAGTAATTTATTAACACAGTCTATTACTTACCGTTCTCTTTCTCCAGTTTCTATCAACTTTTGGTTAATCGCTGCTCTCATCTGCGCATCTTTGTTCATCTTGCTAACCTGAATATCAACATGTATTTTCAGATATAAAGCACTTACAAAGCATTTCTTCTAAATCCTCTAGGCAAGCATCTCAACATGTTTAGCAGTCTATCCACTAAAGGGGTGATAAATTTCAACAATGTGTTAACAATGTCATCACTCTTAATATTTACTGCATCCCAAAAAGTCATAGGGATGAACTCAATTTTCATCCCTCATATGCCCTTTGTTAAAACGAGTCTTTAAATAGTAATTATTGTAACAATTATTAAACACTATGTGCCTGGTACTGGGCTAACACATTGTTTTATTTCATTCAATTCCCAGAATACATTATTTTATATAAGTATTATTAACCTAATTTGTATTTTACAGATGAGGAAACTGAGGCACTGAGATAGAAAGTGAAGGAAGATGTTTTGACCCCAGACCCACCCCACCAAACTTAAACATCACATCATAACGGAATGCTAATCACTTCTGTACCTTAACTGCGTTCAAAATTTTGGGGAGGCCATAATTTAAACCAAATACAAATAAAAGATTAAGCACTGATGGTGAAAAATGAAATTTCCAGGTAACGTTCTAAGTGCTTTACTCTTCACTAGGATGTATTCAGAATCACAACTACCAAACCAGCTGCTAAGTATACTTGCGTTTGCTCTTTATCCAAAGCTTGCTGGTGGGATAAGAGGAAAACAGATCCCAAACGAATTCCTAACTTGGCAAATTCTCAATTTTCAGTAGAGAAAACCAAAACCAAAATTGTGTAGAAAGAAGAGGAAGGTTAGGTTGTAAAACTCGGAACAAGCTAACATTACTTTTGCCGTCTTCCTTCTGGCCTGTATGAAAACTCAAAGACTGGCGGAGAGTTTTCAGAGTTGATTTCTTTTTCCCCCTTTGGAGTGGAACAGGAAAAAGGACGAGTTGAGAAAGGACTAGAAAATGTTTGCTTTTGTACTTGGAGGCTAACATTTTCAAAATAACTCTAAGGTACAGAAAGTATCATTCCTAGAATATTAAACTTAATCTCAGTGAACCTTGGCCCTTAAAATACCAGTAGTGACCTTGGACAAGTCGATTCTTAAAGACCTCAGTTTTCTCACTGGTAAAACAAGGGCGCTAGGGGATCCCTCCCAGTTCAGACATTCTTTAGGAAAACAGAACAGGGCGGAGACAGCAGGAGAGGCGGGAGGGGCGGAGCCAGAAAACAAAGCGAGGACTGGCTACAGGCCAACTCCGGTAGCACGCCCAGTCGGAGAGCCCTACAGGCCCGCGAGCGCGGGTCGGGGAAGCTAACGAAAGACAGCACATCGAAAGGAGCCTGGGCTGGGCCCGGGTCCCGGCCCTGAGGACCACGGGCATAGCTCACCACCATCACCGCGGGCGAGGGCCGTCCCTTCCCAGCGACGAAATGACCCTTGCGCTGACGACCGTTACCTACCACACTCTTCGGCTGCCCAGACTTAGACCCTCAGTAGCTCGGGCGCCTAAGCACACAGAAAGCTAGAACACGCATTTCCGGGGCGGGGTCTCGCCACCCTGCCTATAATGTGAGAATTTAACCAGCGCGGGCCGCCTCCTGGTCGCTCAGCCCTCTGGGTAAGAGAGTGTAAATCTTACAGCCGCACGGGCGGCGCGTCCCCTGAAAACTACCTAGCCCAACATGCAACAGCCAACTCGCTCATGGGGACTACATTTCCCAGCAGGCATCCTGCACCGCTGAGTCTTCTGGGATGGGACCCACGCATTCTCCTGGCCTCATTGCTGCGAGGGAAGCGCGGACCTTTCAACAAGAGCTTTATTAGTTCTCAGGCCAGGATCCTGGAAGGCGATGGAGGTGGCAGCTAACTGCTCCCTGCGGGTGAAGAGACCTCTGTTGGATCCCCGATTCGAGGGCTACAAACTCTCTCTCGAGCCGCTGCCCTGTTACCAGCTGGAGCTTGATGCAGGTGGGAAGCGGCGCCGCGTCCTTGCACTTTTCTTTACCCCTTTCGGCTGCAAAGGGCCAGACCCTTCCCGCATTTTCTTTCTTTCTGATTCGGGCAGGCAAGGCAACCGGGGCCTTCCTGATGGACCCGTCGGACTGGGGTGGACACAGGGTGGCGGTTTCTCGAGAAGGACGCCCATCGCGGAACTCTGTGGGAGCCACCTTCTCACCGCTCTTTTGTAGTGGGACCATGGGCCGTACTCTCGGTTTGGCCGCCCAGATTCCGAGGTCCGACACACGGGTGCTGCTTGGGCTGAGGCCGCCTGTCCATCCATGGCTTGGTCCGTGCTGCGGAGAAAGCTGAGAACTTGCTTCCCACCCGGGAGCATTCTCTGTGAACTTGTGCTTTGAGAAGCCACACCTCCTCGGAGGACCCCCAGCTCCTGTTTCCTCTGGCGGAGACCAATTTCTTAAAAGAGAAACTCCATTGCAGTTCAGAGCATTTTCAGTTACTCAGACTAAGGACTGTCCGTATTCTAGACAATTTTGAGGACAAGTTGATTTTCGTACCCATACTTTACTTGTTTTGTTTTTCTGTAGTTGGCCAGAATATTCATCCCTTTTTTTAGGAAGGTAAAATGGCATTTTCATTGGTGATAAAGAGCCCAGAGATTTGCATTTTTATTTAATAATACCCCCTGCTGCTTCTGATGCATGTTCTCAGTGGATCACACTTTGAAAAATGCTAGTTAATTAATAGTTTCATAGTATCAAATAAGTAGTAAGCGTTTCATTCATTTATAAAATTTATTAGGAGCCTGTTGTGTGTTACATACAAATATCAAGATGGGTAAGAGAGTCAGTAACATAAAATAAGGTACAATTGGCTAGTTGGGAGGAAAGTAAACAGATAATTATAAAACAGTGTAGTAAGGAGATGGAATGTATACAAAACAAAATGGTAATACGTAAGTATCATTCCAAACCAGTCTGGGAGATTTGGGAAAGCTTCCTGGAGCAGTGGGTACCTAAGTTAATCTTTGAAGGGGAGATAAAAGTTGACCTGGGTAAAAAAAAAATGAGCTTGGTTTTTCTTTTCATTCCATTTCTTTTCCATTCCCTCTCCCACCCCATATGGTTAAATGGTACCACCATGTTTAATTAGTTCATGCATTTAAAAAATCACCCCAAAACTCACTGGCTCAAAAAATCAGCAGTTACTGTTGCTCACAGGTCAACAGGCCAGTAGGTGGTTCTAGGCTTGGCTTGGGCTCATTTGTACATTTTTGTCCTGTTATGGGTCTGCTAGGTATCTATACTTATCTTGGTTGGACTTCCTCATAGGTTTAGGGGTTCTCTGCTATAACTGGTTTAAGATTATTTCAGATGGTCCTTCCCTACTTAGCTCTCCTCCGTGTGGTCTCTCATTCTTTAGCCGCCTAATCCAGACTGATTCTATGAGACAGGTAGCAGTACACAAGCACTTGTTTCAAGCTACTGCTTGGAATAAGTTTGTGGTTGTCCCATTGACCTAAGCAGGTCATATAGTCACACACTGAGTGATGATAGCAACCTCATACCAAATGGCGTAAATCCAGGGAGTCATAAACAATTGTGTCTATTAGTGCAAATCCCTACTCATGCTGAAGTCATGGAGCAATTTCTTTTTTATTAAGACCCCCTATTCAATCTGTCAGCAAATCTAGTCGGCTCAAGATTTTGGCTTTTTCATGCCTCTGTCCTTGTCCAAATCACAGTTATCTCTTCCCTGAACTATAGTAGTTTCCTGAGTATCCTTCCTGACTCCACTTTTGGGCTCTTTCATTCCATTTTCCATAAGTCAGTCCAATCATAGTTTTTAATTCTGTATTTACTTGGCATCTGTTTCCTCCGCCAGACTGTGAGCTCCTCGAAGACAATGATGTTTCTCCTTTGCTCATGACTCTGTCATTGCTCTTAGCATAGTAGGTGCTCAATAAATTGAGTGAATGAAGAAGAGAAGGAGGAAAAAAATCTCCTGGGAAAGTGAGACAGGACTTAGAAAGGTAGGTGAGGGCAATGTTTGTCTTTTGGACTTTATCCTCTATGTTTCCCAGACTTCTTCATGGGCCCTTACAAAAAAAATAAAGCTCATCTGTCATAGATTTGGCCAACTTTTAAAACATTTTCTCTTCAATCCTTACCCAAGAACATGCTCACTTATTTTAGAGAGAGGGGAAGGAGAAAGAGAGAGGGAAAGAAACATGAATGCAAGAGAGAAACATCCATCAGCTGCCCCACACACACACCCCAACCAGAACTGGACCCACCCCAGGCATGTGCCCCGACCTGGAATCAAAGGTGCAACCCGTCAGTCCACAGGATGACACTCCAACCAACCAACTGAGCCACACTGGGCAGGGCAGATTTGCCAACTTTTTAGTTTGCCAAGTGGAGATGTTTCTTAAAAACTGTCATGTACTCACCCGTTCTTTCAGAAATAATTTTAACACCAAAAAAAGCAGGAAGCAAAATCTCACAATAAATAACACTCTAAATCAAATATATTAACTTTATTAAAAACTCACTAAGTTGTCCCTTTTCTCCCCTCATTTCACCACTGTTGGTCTTAAGAGTCTGTATTTGAGATGCACAACTGGCTGTGATGAGACGATGCCATTTAGGGTTTTAAGTATAGAAGGGAAGTCAATTTGGGGTTTGAATGGTTTACTATTGGGCTCTGTGGAGGCTGAATTTGGAAAACGAGGAATGGAGAAAGGGAGATCTGCTTGACGCTTTTGCAATAATTCACTCAAGGGCTTGCATTAAGGCTTACTTGAGGAGGGTGATAGAAAAGAGATGGATTCCTTTTAAAACGATCATTTCTAGAGACACCGAGGTATGTTGAGGAGCTCCTCCTGACAGCTAGACTTTTATCCCACCCCAGAGAGTGTACATTCAGTTCAGCAAACTGGTAGTGGGCACCTCTGGGGTGTGAAGCTCCGCATTTAGGATGTGAGGATGGAGATGTGGTCTCTGGTCTCAAAAGAGCCTGGAGGTTTATTCACTTGTTTTTTATTGAGTGAGCGAGTGAGTTTAGAGAGAGAGGAAGGGAGAGAGAAACATTGATTTGTTGTTTTACTTACTGATGCATTCATTGGTGGGTTCTTGTGTGTTTCTTGACAGAACTTGGTGTACCAGGACACTCTAACCCAGGGTGTCAGACTCATTTTCGCCAGGGGCCACATCAGCCTTGCGGTTGCCTTTAAAGGGCCAAAATAATTTTAGGACTGTATAAATATAACTACTCTTTAGCTGTTAAGGAGTTGAAATTACATTTGGCCCTTTGAAGGCAACTGCAAGGCTGATGTGGACCCCAGTGAAAATGAATTTGACACCCTGCTCTAACCAACTGAGCTACCTTGCCAGGGCTAGTCTCTTGTCTTAAATGATGCTATTAAATTGTAAAATTCCCTATGCTATGTAAACAGTACATGTTACTTTTTCCTTTATTTCAAAGAACTAAACAAAAAACCCTTTCTTAATACATTGTAATTGCCCTTTGACTTCACAGTTCCATTTCCGGGCATGTTTTTACAGATGTTTTTTCCCTAGAGTCTTTATTTAGTAGATATCTTTGTACACATTTATTTTCCCCCTATATTGCATCTGGCGAACTCCTACTCCATTTTTCCTCTTGAGTTGTGTGTTACTTTCTTAGGAGGTTACTTTCCTGACTACCTAGTTGGACTCTGCACTGTAGAATCTGCATAATTACATAGTACCTGGCTCCTCGCAGACTCCATGGCACTTGGTAGCTTTCCGAGTCTTTTCTGTGCTAAAATGTGTAGTTCCATGTTGGTGAGTCCTGTGTCCATCTTTTTGTTCATCCCATCTTTTTCAGAGCTTTATCTCTAGAGCTGGAGAATGCCTGATGAATAATAGATTATTTTTATATCACACCATTAAACAGCTTTATTGAGCTATCACTGACAAACACCACATATTTTAAGTGTGTAGTCTGGCAAATTTTGACATATGTATACACTCATGAAGTCATCGCCACAATGAAGATATTAAACTTAGCTATCATTTCCCAAAATTCCGTGTGCCCTTCTGTAACCTCTGTTCCTTCCTGTACCCACTTCAGTCCCTAAGCAACTGCTGATGTGTTTTCTGTCCCTACATGTTAGATTTTTGCATTTTCTAGATTTTTATATTTGTGGAATTACACAGTGTGTATTCTTTTTTGGCTGTTATCTTTTACTCAGCATAGTTACTTTGAGTTCATCCGTGCTGCACTGAGAGAGGGGTATTGAAGTCTCGGACTATAATTGTAGATTTTTCTCATCTTCCTTACACATCTGTCAGTTTTTGCTTCGTGTATTTTGAAGCTCTGTTACATTGTATAAACATTGATTATTGCGTCCTCTTGATAAGTTGACCCCTTTATCATTATGAAGTAGCCTTCTTTAACCGGGCTGGTAGTCTTTGCTCTGAAATCTGTCTGAGCTTCACACAGCAGCCTCAGCTGGGTTTTGATTAATGTTGCCAGTGTGTGTGTGTGTGTGTGTGTGTGTGTGTGTGTGTGTAGATACATTTTTTCCATCCTTTTATTCTCTTTGTATCTTAGTATTTAACACGCATCTCTTTATTGGCAGAAATAGTTGGGTCTTGCTTTGTTACTGAGTCTAACGATCTCTATCTTTTCATTCAGTTGCTTACATTTAATATGATTATTGATTTTGTTACTTTTGGGTCTTTTATCTTGCTATCGGTATTCTGTTTGTCCCATCTAGTCTTTGGCAAAATGGAATTTTCCCACTGTTCCGTCTTCTTTTGGATTGAATATTTTTTATATTTGAATAGTTTTCCTTCGAGGATTCCACTTGCCCGTTTTCACATTGCTGGCAGCTGATCCCAGTGCATCAGTGTCATTTTCATTCTTTTCCTGTTCCTTTCCCCCTTTGTTTTATTTTCGGTAATTTCTATTTTCATGCCTTCAATTTCACCAATCTTTTTCTCAATGTCTGGTCTGTCATTAACCCCATCCAGTGTGTTTTCACTGTAGTATCGTAGTTTCCATCTCTGGAAGCTCGATTTAAGTCATTTTTACATCTTTTGTGTCTGTGCATTTGGATCACATGGAATAATACACTTTAACAACTGCTTTAATGTTCTGTTCTGCTGGTTATAACTTCTTTGTCAGTTATGTGTTGAACTTCTGTTGATTCTGTTTGTTCTTTTCACTCTGGATTTTGTTTTCTTTCCCTTTATGCCTGGTTGTCAGAAATTGTGAATTTTAACTTGTTGGCTGCAGAATACAATTGTTTATAAATCTTGAACTTTGTTCTGGGGTGCAGTTGAGTTACTTGGAAACAGATTAATTGGGTGCTGCTTCTATGACTTGTCAGGCTGTCCTGGAGCAGTTCTCAGTCTGGGGCTAATTATTCCCCTCGATGAGACAAGACTGTTCTGGGTACTCTACCCATTACCCTGTGAGCTCCGAGTGTGCTCCAGTCTGCGTGGTGGGAACAGTCACAGCTCCCAGCTTTGTGTCCCAGGGGGTTCCCTCTAATCCTTTCCTTCCACAGGGTTCTTTCCCTGGCCTGGGGTAGCTTCCTCAAACATGTGCCATTGCTGGAAAGAGACCCTCTGGGTCTCTCTCTCGGTGGCTCTGTTCTCAGGTACTCTGTCTGGTGACTATAGCTGCCTTGGTCGTCTCCAGATTTTCACTCAGTTTCCACAACCGAGGAGTCTCTCAGGTGCTACCCCACTTTTCCCTCTTTGTGCCACTGCCTGGAAACTCTTTCAAGGCCGCAGTGAGCTGGGGCAGAGGTCGGGATCACTGTCCTTTGGTGCCTGATGTGTAGTGTCTCAAAACTGTTGTTTCAAGTAGGTTTGTCTGGTTTGTTAAATTTTATCTTATTGGGTCTCTCTGACGGAAAGCTGTTATTCCGTTATTTTACCTTGAATAGGTAGGTCACTATTATTCTATCTTGGCTGCAAGAAAAATTGTCCAATATCTATTTTTAAGTGAAAAAAAAATGATTTCTGTAGAATAGTAGAGTACAAACAAGATCGAAGGGGGTTAATAAGGATAACGGGAAAGTGGGATGGAGGCACTTTTTAAAGAACTTTGAGAAGTACGGGGTAGGAGAGAGTTATGCTTCGGGTGCAGGGCAGGAAGGAGGAAACGTTTCTCATGTGCTTGTTTTGCAAAGGGGGAAGTTTTCAGCATATTTACGTGGAGGGGAAGGGACCGGTAGAGAGGAGATACCTGCCCGAAGGGCCTGGAAGGTGGAGGAGAGAAGGGACTCAGCAGCCCCTGTGTGAGAGTTCGCCTTGAAGGGAGAAGAGGAGCAGGGAAATCAGCACTTCTTATGTGACATGTAGCAAACACTTGATATGTGTGGCGGTTAAGTTTGTCAGTAATTTCGTAGGACAAGTACAATTAACCTTTATTACAGGTGAGGCAGGGCAGAAAGGTTAGGTGACTTAACCAGGCTTCTCATCGGTGGGAAGGCCATATGTAAAGCTCACACTGTTTCTGATGGGTTCTGTCGTCTCTCTGGACTGTTTCTCCAGGGCAGGGAGCATAAACACTGATGAAGGTTAAAGCTATCAGAGTGAAGGGAGAGAAGAGCCATGTAACCACTGTGTTTATGTAGACTTTACTGCGAAATCCTCTTTATTTTTATGGAGGAAAACATAGGGGGAATAGGCCGGGGAATATGTTAATAATGTGCAGAAGCATTATTTAACATAGTTGAGCGAGAGCAGTGCCCCTCATTCTAGCCTTTCTGATTCCATATCTTCGGAACTTGTAATACAAACTTGCACTCTACTTTTTTACATCTTTATACACAAATGACAAGTTCCGTAACTGAGGGGAAAGAAGACTTGACTCATTGGGCACGACTACAAGATATGTGGTCTAAGAAGAGACCTTTGTTAATGTTTTAATATTCCTTGCCTCTACCCCCCTTTTGAAAAAAATACTAACTTCTATAAGTATTAGACTGAACCCTATTTAGGTGGTGTCGAAAGAGTTGGAGTGTTGGTGGTTTCCTGTGGTTCGGCATAATACTATCTTCTGGACAAGAAGCAGTAGTTTAACTATTGTTAGCATTATTTTCAGGGCTCCTGTCTGTTTTATTGCCAGTGTTTGCTCACTGCGCAGTGCCAGGCACATAGTAGTCATTCCATAGATGACTTGTGAATGAAAAACTAGGTTTGTGAGGTTACATGTGTAAGTTTTGTAAAGAATTTCTGTAAAGATGAGGGGAGATTCCCTCTGTATCAGGCTCTCAGTTTTGTTTTTCCCTTTAAAGACTAAGAGAGAAGGATTTTTTAGCAAAGCTCTTTTATTTCCAATGCAAGATAATTTTAAATAATAAAATATTTACCTCTCTGTTCGAGAGGTTCCTCATCAGCTGTTTGAAAGATCCCAGCGGAGATTGGAGACTGTCCTCCCCGCCTAGAGGGAGGAGGCTTTGTACGGGAAGGAGCTCTGCCTGTCTCTCCTCCTCCGCAGAGCTCTGCTCCATTCGATTGCTCTGCCTGCCCTGCTATACTCCACATGAACGACATGGTGGTTTTCTTTCCCGTGTGGGGCCAGAGGCAGTGTGTCTCTACGCATTAACAGGACAATCATGAAGAAAATGTATTTGTCCTCACTTTGTTAGTGTGACTCTCTGGGCCATCACGGGACTGTGCACATTTCCTGCAGTATCGAGTTTCATCCACACAGTGGTGCTAGAAAACCAAGAATTGCTGTTCTCCTAATCAGGAATCCGTATTTCTAATTGTTCTTTTTAAAATAGACACTAACTGGAGTTACATAGTAACAGTTTCCTCAGCCTCTGTCAAATCCATAAAGTTATATAGTGATGCTGCTTCTGAAATGCTTCACGCTGCACTCATCCCTACCCAGAGGACTACAGTGGCTCTCTAATGGGTCTTCCGGGATCTACCCCTGCTCTACTCCGGGATGTTTTCCATACTGTACTTCACAGGGATCCTTTTACAAATTTGAATCTGGATGTTATTCTCCTGCTTAAAAAATTCTTATTGCATTGAGTTTATCAGCAAATGTAAATAAAGACAAGACCTTTCTCCATTCAACTCCTGCCAAGTTCTCTAACTTTATTCATCGCTGTCTCTCCTTGTACAATTCTATAGCTCTGTTATTTCAGCCAGTTTGGTTGTCTTTCGGGTCTTTGAAAACAAGTTTTTCCTCCTACTTTTGCCTGCTTTTCCTTCTGCCTGTGATAAGTAGGTGTGTGTGTATGTGTGTGTGTGTCCAGGTACACTTCTTAAGTTAACTCTACCTTACCCTCTGTAGCTTGGGTCAGATTTCTGAAGGCTTTTGTGAATGTCCCCGAGTAGATTAGCCACCATTGGCATATGTTCTTGTGGTACCCAGTGATTTTTCTTAATAACATTTAATCATATATTTGCTTATGAGATTATTTGATTAATGTCCATTTCCCCACTCAGTCATGAGTGTTAAGAAGATACTAAATTCTGTGCTCTTTGCTCATCATTGTATCATTGGTGCTTATTAAAATATTTGTTCAGTAAGTGAATGAATGGATATAAATCAGCCAGGACTCACAGTTAGGTGATAGAGTTAGGAACAGGTGAGTCTTCTGGAATAAAACTTCCAGTTAGGATGTAGTAAGTGAGTTTTGTATTGAGGTAAGGTGTTGGCCCAGCTCGGTCAATTTACATGTTTGCTGCTGGAGCAGAAGTGAACCAGAGGTCACGGGCAGCTCTGAACTGGAAGGGTTCCTCTCTGTATGGAAGGAAGGAGGAATGTGAGGCAGAGATCACATTTGGCAGATTTAAAGTTATGGAAGCAGCTAAGAGAGTAGATCTTAAAAGTTCTCATTACAAGAAAAAATTGTAACTATGTGAGGTAATGGATGTGTTAAGTAAACTTACTGTAGTAATCATTTTGTAATATGTGCATATATCAAATCATTATGTTGTGTACCTTAAACTTACACAATGTTAGGTGCCAATTACATCTCAATTAAGCTGGAGAAAAGTAAATTAAAATTATGGAAGCAGCTAATGCTCCAGTTGAAAAGCTCTATTTAAGTAGGAAACCTAGTTTCGTTTCCAGGTGTAATACTGTTTTGCTCTGTACCCTTGGAAAAACTGTAGTATAACTTTGGAGAAGTCACTATTTGTGTTTACATTTATTTCTATAATTGTGTAATGAGATAACAAAAACACTATTTCTTAATGTGTGGTAAAAATCAATGAGATATTAAAGAAAAAGCACTTTAAAAGTGTAAAAACATTTTATGACGTAGACTTAATATTTGCCCAGGAGACAGGACAGCCTTTAATTTTAGACTTTCTCTGTTCTTTTTATTCACAATACAAGGAAGACGTTCCTAAAAGAAAGAGTTATGGCATGAGAAGCCCTGTTTCCTGCGGCCTCCTTATTCTAAGTCCTGTGAGGGCAGGGACCCTGTCAGCCCCACTCACTGTTTATCCTCTGCACGGAGTTTCTGGTGGGTGCCCAGAGTTTGGTTTTGAATGAGTAACGTAGTGAACTGGCCTAAAGGCCCTGTGATGACTTCTTTGCCGTGTGACCATTGTGCAGAGAGGAACAATCTGTGACAAACACTGATGTGTGTGTTTATTTGTCTTATATTTCAGCTGTAGCAGAAGTAAAACTTCGAGATGATCAATACACACTGGAGCACATGCATGCTTTCGGAATGTATAATTACTTACACTGTGATTCGTGGTATCAAGACAGTGTCTACTATGTTGATAATCTTGGAAGAATTATGAATTTAACGGTGATGCTGGTAAGGAAAATACATACTACTAAGATTTTCTTGCAAATTTGGTCTTTAATTTTCACTTTGAATCTGATATCCAGGGAATTAATGTGCACATGCCTTAAATACAGGGAATCCTATCATCAGTCTATATAAGGCTCCATTTCTGTCTAATTCAATTGAGTTTGTCCCTTTGATCCTGTTCCTCCACTTATTTATCCCCCTTCATTCCCGCCAGTGGACAGCTACTCTGATGAGTTCATCGGTATTGATGTAACCATGCCTTTCTCCTTTTTTAAAAAAATTTTTGATGTGACTTGTTATCCCTGACTAGGATAGGAGATCTATTTTTCCTTTTAGTTAATTTTTGCTTTATATATTTTTAACATAGTTAATTGGCTACACTTGAGATTCTTTTGTTTGCTATGAATTGGTCCTTTCAGTATTGTGAAATGTCCTTTATTTTTAGGCTCTGGGAATAATTTTGTCTTGAAATCTCACATTAATATAGTCATGTTGGCTTTTTAAAAAATTAGTATCTATCTTTTTTATCCTCTTAATTTCAGTTTATCAGTTCTTATTTTTAAAGTGTATCTCTTGGAAAGAACATTTAGTAGGGTCTTGTCTTTTATCCAGTCCTGGAATCTCTGTCCTTTAAGTAGAAGGCTTAGTATATTTACATTTAATGTAGTTACTGATAAGGCTGGGTTTATATTACCACCTTTTCAGTTTGTTTCATCTGTTCTTTGTTTCTTTGTGTCTCTGTTCCCACCTTTGTCTGGATTAATTAAGACTTTTTTATTTAAAAAATTACAATTTCATTTAATTTTCTCTTTTGGCTTTTCATCTAGACCTATTTGTATTACCATTATTTTTAATGTTTATTGTAGAAATTAATACTATTTATCTTTAATTTATCATGGACTGCCTCTAATTAACGTTATCACATTTTTAAAAAGTGTAAATCTTACA
>PVKM010018517.1:0-25020 GCA_004027735.1 Carollia perspicillata | reverse complement strand
AGTGTCAGGTGCCACAGAGATGCCAGATGAAAGATACAAGTATTTTTGCATTAATAATAAAGAGACAGTTGAGAAGAATTTGAACTGGAGTTAAGATACCCTGATACTACATTCCAGGGTTATTTCAGTCTGGATTCTTTGGTTTCGAGTGAAAAGTCTACTTAAGCTAGGTTTTGGATAAAGGAGGGATTGGTTGACTAAGACCTGTAATGGTTTGGAAGCTACGAATTGTAGGAATTTTAGAAATGTAGCTAGTCCCCAGGATCCAGTAAAATGAGCTTGACTGAAATCTATCAGGATAGTCTCTTGCCATTCCCCTTTGTTTCTTTCTCTCCGTTGATTGCCTTTTTTTTCCACTAAAGCCATGCTTTCTAGACCTGGAGGAGAATGATACGTATTGCAGTCTTCTACCTCTGGAGTGGGGATTGTTTCGTTAGTTCTGAGTGTAAAAGTCTCGGCGGATGGTTGGAACCACCCATCCTGGACTAGGTGCTCTGCCTGGGCCAGTCACTGATACCTTGGGTGCAGGGTCATAAAATAACATGGTGGCGCCCAAGATACTGATGAAATTGGAGGGTATGGCAGGCCCCAGTAGGGGAAGGGAAACTTTCTAGGCAGTCTCATAGGTGTCCACTACAAGTAGTTGTAAAATGGAATGGGAAATGTGGAAACATGGAAAGAGAGCTCTCTTTCAAGAACCTGGGCTGTGAAAGTGCGTGTTTTGCTGGTGACTAAACAGGGGCAAGTTGACATTAGTATGGTTATTTTATGACTAAACCATTGATGGAGGTTTAGTAATGAGACTTGAAAATGTATTTGAAAATAACACATACATGCTCATCTTAATGTTTATGGGAACATTTTTTATGCAGACATATGCTTGTGGACCTAGAGATTTGTGTGAACAGGGGAAGTTTGGTTATAGTCACAAATTTCAAAATAATTTTATTTGTGGTCACTTGATGATCAGATATATGTTCTCTGGATAGTCTTTGTGTTTGAGATGATCATATTTGGAGAAAAAAAACAGAGGATATTTAGCTTTCGCAAAAGATCTTGTGGTCTTCAAAAGATGCTTATTTTTATATGTAAGAAAAGTAGATTCCAGAGAAGTGAAATGAAGGAATCCCTTACACATACAACATCAGGAGAAGAGGGACAATTTCCTCTTTGGGTTTAGAGCACGAAGAAGTCTTTCCTAGAACTCCTTCTGTAGACGTCCCCCGAGCACCACACTCAACTCGGAAACCTGTTGCTGAAAAAGGAAATGTGAGAACCTGATTAATGTAGAACAAGGAGGATCTGCCCCCAAGAAATGTGTACCTGAACAAGATTAGGGCTGAGCAGCAAGGAAGAGGAGAGGAGGGCTGGCGAGCAGGACCTCCACAGTGCATAACTGTGTCAGTACATAACTAAGTACACAGCGTCAGTGCATAACTAAGTAAAGAGCATATTTTTTACTCTGTTGACAATGGGATACAATGTAAACCAGGGAATATGTGCTATGGGATTTGTGTTTCAGAAGTAACAGTCTTCACGAAATACCTATGGTAAAACATGAGGTAACAATAGGTCATTCTTACACTTGCCTAAAACCACATAATAAGTTAGCCGCAGAGTTGAACTGAATTTAAGGTCTCCAGTATTTTCCCTTAGTACCTACATTCCATTCTCTTGTTATATATTTATATGCTGTTGATGGTTATGTATTTGTCTTTTGTCGTGAAATTAAGGTTGATATTGTTGAACTGAATGCGATACAGGAAGTGGATATGTGGAAGTCAGGAATGTGACCATCCTTCTTATGATTACATTTAATTTGCTTATTACTTCCATCAAGTTGCTTATTATTTTTACTGATTGGGGTATTTGGGTGCATAATACATACATAAGTTGCACATACGGGCTGTGGGAAATGCTAAAAGAGACTCAGAAGAAGCGTGATGTGGTCGGTGCCTAGGGCAACTGGGGAAGGCTGTAAGGTAGTGTGGCAGTGACGAATGTGGCAGCGTAAGCTGGGACCGACAGGCCCGTTTCAGTGAAGGAGAAATAACAGCCTGAAAAAGGAAGGCAGACAAACCCAGGAATACCAAGGTTCCCTGTACAGGGCATAATCTCTGGTAGAGATGTCTGAAATAAAGCCGTGAATGGATCACGGAGAGCAGGCCGCAGAGAAGGAAGCTCACACCTGTTGGCGCCCAGCCTGTACAGCAGGCATTGTACCACCTCCTGCTGAGGCAGAGAGGGTTGTATTCCCCTTCTTAAGAGGGACTGAGCTTCAGGATAACTACCTTGCCTGAGGACTCACTACTAATTTTTTAGTCTACATTTGAAGCCTGAGAATACTCCTATTTTGCCAACTGCCCTTCCCCTGTATAACTTCATCGTGGTTTAAGAGTTAGCATTTCACTTTTCTGCTCAGGCATCTGAGCAGGAATGAACATGAAAAAAGATGGTGGCATTATGGAGGCTGAATGGCCACTGTCCTAAGTCTGCATTAGTCTCCTGTAGCATCTCACACCCAGACATTGGAGTCACTAAGCGACAGTATTGTCAGAACTGTATTTGCCCTATGTTCCAGAGAAAGAAGAATACAATTCTATACCCAGTGTTCTCCCTCTGTAACTGCCTTCCAGGTTTTGTTAGTAGTACCCTGGTTGCACTTGGCATTACTGTATTTTGCTGTGTATAATGTGCTCCCATGTATAACGTGCACACGCGTTTTGGGCCCAAACTTTCAAAAAAATCTTTCAATTTTTTAATTCAATTATATTGTTATTTATATTTAGAAACAAAACTTTTATCGTATTCTGGGTTATTATTTTGCATATGGATATCATTATTACTTTCTAGAGTTACACTTTTAATGCATGAGCATAAATAAAAGAATTAAAAACATAGGTATGGTATTAGTACTACCCATGTATAATGCACATCCTTATTTTTCCCTCAAAAATTTTGGCAAAAAAATGCAATTATACATGGCAAAAGATGGTACTCCTCTTCAGTGCATACCTTCTAGCTTTCTTAAGTAATGCTTATTCAGATAAGACTAACTCTGGGCTTCTACTCATTGACCGAGAAGCTCCTCAATCCATAACACTTGTGAGACATAGATATTCATTCTATTATAATTGACATGATGAACTCTGATACAAAGAGATGTATAATTTACCAATAGTGAACTTTCTGTCTTTTTACAGTAACCATCTCTAGAGGGGTATGTAAACAAGGAAAATGTAGACTGCCTGTTCTTTCTACTTTAAAAACATGTCTGGAACTATTTGGACTAACTAAAAGTAAAATAAATGCTATGGCAGATTATGGCATACCTTTTCCCTTTACTTAAAAAAAAAAAACAAGGAAATGGAAAACATACCATTTCTGGACGCCCCTGACATTGAAATGGTATCCAGAATGTATTCATATGTGCCGCACTTTCCTCCGTGCCTCAGCCATCTTCCGTACATATGTGTTGGATATTTGCCATGTGAGTTGAAATGTTACCACATACAGAAAATCTTATTTCGAACTGGTGTGAGTCATTAAGGTAAAGGTGAAGTCAGTTCTTTTGATTATACATACCTTGCTGATCTGATTGAAATTGTTTTTCTTTGTTATCATCTTGTGTCAATCTTTCAACAAATGTTGGCCTTCTCCTATAGCAACTAAAAATAGAGATTATGTACAAGAACAATATAATTTTCATGAACTTAAAAATTACCTAAGAAATATTATCAGTATTGGTTTTACTGTATCTTCTAATTTGAAAGGGAGTGAAATGCTGCTGTGGTTAAATCAGCTCTTTTGCTGTTTGTTAAAAAAGTTTCAAGAATATATATTTCAAAAATTTTTTTTTAATTCAAAACAAATGCAACATAACTCAGCATACTTGAAACACATTTTCTGAATTTATTTTAAGTCTCTTTACTCCAGAGAGTTCTGTGTGTGTGCAGGGGTTAGGCCTGGCTGGTTATTTCACCATCCATCTCCCTCCTGGATTGATTGCACTGAGCAGCCCCGAATGAGGTACAGATGGTCCCACTTTGTCGAAGTTTGTAGGACCTCTGGGTTGGAACTCCATTTGATCACAGTAAAGCTAACCGTCCCAGAAATTTGGCTAATGTCAAAATCTTAAAGATCTACATATATTCCCGTTAGAATGTATATGTGTGTTCCCATTAGAAGTTGTGGAGGTAGGCTACGCATTGGCCCAGTTGTCATCATTCCCAACATATAGATGACATTTCAAGAATTTAAAATCGTTTGTCTCCCTTTCATGCTGCTGCTTATGATGATGATGATTTTCTGGATGGGAATTAGGGTTCAAAGATGGACCAAGATATGTACTCCAAATATTTTCAAATCAAAATTGTGATATATCAAAAATCTTTCTAAAACTGGGCGGTTTATAGATTTCTCTATAAAGATTATCTAAAGTTTGAAAAGGAAACCTGTTGTCATCTTTGTGGTTTATTCCTTTTGCATTTATTTCTTCCACTTTAACAAAATAAAGAAAATAGGTTTAAGGTGTATTTCCAAGTTTAGGTATTGCTCAAGAACCATGTCAAGGTAAGCAAGGTGGGGGCTGTGTCCCCTAAGGCTCAGCTTTTAGCTTTTGGGGTAAACAGATCTGTCCAGAGTAAATTTCTGTCCCTTTGGGCTCTTTCTCTCTGTTTCGGCCTTTCCTCTCTTTCATTATTCCCACTTCCCCACCCCCCTCCCGCTCTTCCTTGCTCTGTCTGTGCAACTGCGTGCTTCAGTCTGTGTATCTGGACTGGCTTCTCTAACAGTTCAGCGTGAGTGTTAGCAGAATGAAAACCAGATGGACCAGCAGTTCCCACTGTTATCTCCCAGCTGACTCTGGCAAGCCTCCCCTTCTCCCTCCTTCCTTGGCATGACAGAAATATTTGCCTTTATTTAGGGTGACTTGTATTAGCTGCTGTACCTCTTCCCTCAGTTGCAACATAAGTGGAAAGCTGTTTAGTCCCTTGTTGCTGAGGTTGGTTGAGGTGAGTAGACTGCAATGAATTTAACTATTGAAGGAGTGATTTTAAACCTGTATTTTTCTAAAATAACTGATTTACTGATACTGGTTTTTGAAAGATCTGGAATAGCAATATGAAGTCAGTTATTAACAGTAATTGATAAAGGTGGCAATGCTCTCCATCTGTCTCTGCCATCACCTCACTCAGAACACTTACTCACCACTGGGTCATTCATTGTATTCAACCAGCAGTTAGAGATGAACAGACAGAGGGACTGTTAACTTGCCCATCTTGCAAAATGCTCTTATAAGAATGATGACAACTTTCATTCTTTTATTACATCTTCCTTGATATGGCATCAACATTATTTCACCTGTGTTCTGTCGCAACCCAAGTCTTACGAAAGTGCTTGAATAAAGGTAGTTTTGGAATGTCATCGTAATAATTTAGGCTTTTCATTTTCTTTTAATAATTGACTTTTAAGTTATTTTGAATAATAAACTTTGTACCCATATGGTTATAATACTTTAAAAGACCCATTCTTTATCAGCAATCTGTGTTACTTTTCCAGAAGTCTGCAAATATCTGTGTCTAAGGCTGCAGGAGCTGTCTCAACCATGTTTGGGGTGCGTGTGCACATTTGTACATATGTTTGTGGGAAATTGGATGTAAAGAAACAAAAACTTGTATTTTTTTTTTACCGGAGATTCAATAGGGAAAAGTATACTTAGTAGAAAACAGCCCTGAGTGCCAATGTTCATTATTAAGTAATCAGAACATTCTCATCTCTCAGGTACTCATGAAAAATGTAAGGACAGTCTTTAGTTCTCTTACTTTCTTAATTTAGGTTTTTTCTATTCTTACTCCACCTGAGATTGTTAGTTGAACTATTGGTCTCATGTTTTTAAAGCGGTAGGTCTCAAACTCACAAATTCTAAGGAAATAATAATAGTTTAACTTTATTGCGTAACATATGACATTTATGTAGTGGTGGTTTTCAGAAACAGGGTAGAAAAGATTGAAGTGAGATGTGTGTCCTAGAGACATAACCTGCTTCATCTAAAAGGCTGGAAAACTAAGTGTGGAAAAGGGATGACAGGTGTCACAAAAATCGCCAAACGCTGGCCCCTGCTAGCATCAGCATCTTCAGATTTGTGTTATTTCTAAGGTGTCTGAGCAGTTCATTACCATCTAGCTTCCTCATCTATTTTTGTACCTCTTGCTAATGTTGGCTTCTGCTCTGAGGGAAGTTGTATGGGTGCCTATAACACTACCAAGGTAGCATTTGCCCAAGTTACAAATGAAGTCCTGCCATCTGTGCTGCACCTTCTTAAGAGGCATTTGGATAATAAAGTCCTGATTTAAACTTAAGTGGATGAGCCTGTCTTATTGATAGAAGATGTTGGATTTGTTCTGTTTACTTGCTTGTAAAAAAGATGAACCCCACTTAAAACACTGAGGTGCTTAAGAAAGTAACATGCTCCTGGTGGCATCCTCCAGATCGGACTGAGAAGCACTCCACGATGCCAGACTCACCTGTGGATGTGAAGACTCCATCTAGGCTGACTCCTCCCACGATGCCACCACCCCCAACAACTCAAGGAGCCCCGCGAACCAGTTCATTTACACCAACAACATGTAAGTAGGCATTTCTGCATTTCCCATTTCATTTTGAAGTTCAAATTAAAATTTTAATGCAAATAAAAATGAAGAGAAAAGAAGGTCCAGCATAATGAATTATGCAGAGATGAAGCAAAAAATAATAATAATCTGTTTGCCCCTGAGTAGGTATTGAGTACAGATGTGTCATATCTTAGGTATGATTTGTGAGACTGCCAATATTTGCCTGCCTTTTTGCGATTGCTTCAGAAATGTAGTTTACTATGATCTCAGTCAATGAAGAACACATTTGGTCTGTAACTTGAGATGTTACCACTATAACTTTTAATGCAACCTAATGCGGAGCTCCTTATTTTAGTTTGTTCATTTTGACCTGGAACATGTTAATCATTATTTCCAGGTTATATCTGATCTCCTAATACTCTTTTCTTCTTTTATTTACAAATCATGTTAAATCTTTAGTTTTAGCTTACAAATGTTAAAACTTAAAAAAAGACTGTATGCAACAGTTGCATACAGAAAACTTTCTGAAATAAGGAGCATCTTTCTCTTCTTGAAACTGTCCATTCCGTCTGGGCTCAAGCCTTGGGTTCTGAATCAATGGAGTGTGTGTTGCTTTCTGTGTCATTCAAAGAAAGGACAGAATATTCTGACAGAATCGCAAGTTTCCTTTCCTTCCTGTGTATTGTAGTAGGGATAGCATGTAGCTTTGATTCCATCAGTCTCAAAGTTCTGGTTAAAGTCGTCATCAAGGATTCGCGAAATGAATAAGTGCTATCTGTTGTAGATAATAGTATTTATAGACCACGTGCCATTAAATCTATACGAATAAAAAAACAACAGGCAAAAAATAGATTCATGGGATTAAAAGGGACCGTCAGAACACACACCCCAGGCTGTTTATGCAGTGTTGCATTGCCATTTAAAGGACCTTTCCCAAAGTGTAAGGAGCAGCAGGCTGCAACAGTGCCAAGTTGTAATCCTGTCATCTTATTTTTGTTTTGTTGTTAACCAAAGCCATAGTGATGGGCCTGCGTCCCCAGTGAGAAGTCTTAGAGAGCTATCATTTCTTGATAGGTTGCTCAGGTACTCACGTAGGACACGGGACCTTTTTTTTTTAACTATCCTGAAACTTTAAAAATAATGGAGCAGTTAAAACATCAATTCCAACAATTGTTGGTGATAATTTATTGAAATTGTATTTTAAAATGCAATCTTTGGTAAAGATCAACTTGTCCTATTAATTGATTTAACATTATAAAATCACCATTTTCTTTAGTGAGAAATGTGCAAATTTTTCTAGCCCACTAGTTATGGCTTATCATCTTGATTTTCAAATAAATATTATCAGAAGTGAATTTACCAAATTACCACCAACTGTTATTATTGGGGTAGATATATACCCTTTGAATTTCTTGGAATAACTCCTTGATAATTACCATATATATTTTGGCTTCTTACATAAGATTTGCATTGTCCCTAAAGAAGTAGTTAAGAAATATGAGGGGGAGAAAATAGCCTTCTAATTGGGTGGTAGAAGGTTAAAACTTGAAAGTCCAATTTTTATAAACACAGCTGTCAGTTGTGTGTACAAAACATGATTAAAAATGTTCAGTGATAAATTTAGTCTCCACCAAATGTACACTTTCTCTAGGGGAGCAGTTTAGAAAGGAATAGTCCTGTTATATTGATGTAAGCTGGTGACAAAAGGCTGACATCCAAGCGATGTTTGTTCTGTGTTGGGAACATTTCAGGTGGTTGGCATATGTGCCCATGGAGGCAGGGCTGTCTCTGTGTCACAGCCGACTCCATTTATAACCAGCTTCTGTGCAGAGTACTCTCATGCAGCGTGAGGAGTAGACTCGTGTAATTATAGAATACCGGAGCCTGTGGCGATCCTGTGAAGTCAAAGCCTTTTACAAAAAAGGTCCAGCAGTTTTATTTTAACTTTAAACATATTTTTATTTTTTATTTACAGCACAGGGGGTATAGTCGATAATATTTTAATAACTGTATATGGTGTCAGGTGGGTAGATTTGTGGGGGTGATCACTTTGTGAGATACCGTCTAATGACTGGGTTATATACCTGAAGCTAATATGATATCCAACAGTTTTTAAATGACAAAATCCACAAGGTTTAAAGGGAAGGAAGCTTGGTTGTCATTTCCTTGTGCATTGCTCTATAAGTTTTTCTTTCTGATTTTGTGCCCTTGACAGTAACTAATGGCACAAGCCATTCACCCACAGCCTTGAATGGTGCCCCCTCGCCGCCCAATGGCTTTAGCAATGGGCCTTCCTCTTCTTCCTCTTCTTCTCTGGCTAATCAACAGCTGCCCCCAGCCTGTGGCGCCAGGCAACTCAGTAAGCTGAAACGGTTCCTAACTACCCTGCAGCAGTTTGGCAATGACATTTCGCCAGAGATAGGAGAGAGAGTTCGCACCCTCGTACTAGGACTGGTGGTAAGCAAATGGAAATCAGCCCAATTCTCTGGGGTGAGAGAGAGAGAGAGAGAGAGAGAGAGAGAGAGAGAGAGTGTGTGTGTGTGTGTGTGTGTGTGTGTGTGTGTGTGTGTGTGTTTGGGGGTGGGGGGAAGATTCAAAATACAGTCATCTTCCTCACTGCTAGTTTGTTCTAACAGTGTCTGCTGCTGGAGATTGTATGCAAGTCTGATAATTCTATAACAGGGCTTTCGATTCTGCATTGTGTGTTGACCCCCACCTTGGCTTCTTTTACTATTTGACTAATAAAGATAGGGTTATCCAAAGTTACTGTTATTTTGGCCGTAAATGTGTATGTATGTATAAAATTCAATAAGTATATAATCCTAGCATGTCCAGGGCCTTTCTAAGATGACAAAATATTTTTGTTATGTTAATGATTTACTTAATCTAATTGGGTGCTCTTTTTAACTTAGTTGCTTTAGGGGACTTTTATTATTAGCCCAGATGAACAAAAATTTATAACCAATAACATATTCTTGTATGTGTTTTGATTTTTATAGTTAAAACATTTAAAAATTTTTTGTTGTGGTACAATATATATAACATAAAATTCACCGTTTTCACCATTTCCGAGGGAAGACCTCACTGTTTTGCAACCGTCACTGCTGTTCATCTCCAGACCTTTGTCATCCCCCCAACCTGAGCCTCCATAACCAAAAAACTGTAACACCTTCATTTCATCTCCCCTCAGCCACTGGGACCGTTCATTGGTTTTCAAAGAAAAAAAAATTCTTTGTTTTAGGTAGAATTACTTAAATTATTAGTTTGAGAATAGAACATTATTCTCAGTTGACTTGGGAACATTATAGTATATTCTATATCACACTAGACATGAGAACATAATATAATATTTTAGGGTCCTGAATTGCTTTTGCATTTACTTTGACATCAGATATAAATAGAGGGTTCTCATTTAGGAGGGAGATTTTCCCATAGCAAACTGAGTCCTGCAGAAGCTGTGAGCCACATATTCAGTCCTTTATCACCCAGGCCTTATACTAGAGCTGAGATTCAGATGGTAGGCAGAAGTGTCTTTTTTCTAGAAATAGATACTTTATTTTTATTATGTGGATTGATCAGGGGCAAAGACATTCCAGTTCTGTTTTGTCACCGAAGTCTCAGAATGAAAAACCTGGGTGAGAGCCTAGTGCTGGAGACATGCTTCCCATCGCGGTGTCGCGCACGGACAGAGGTTTTGCAGTTCAGTTTTCAAATGTCGTCTCCCTCTCCTCTGCACTCTGAGAACAAAAGCTTTTGCATTTGCCACAACCCGTCAGCTTCACCTTGTACTCCTCCAGGACAGGAAGGTGATTTTGACAGAAGAATGTCAGCATACTGCAGTTACTTTCGTCAAGTCACTTATCTTTTTCCCTTTTATTTATTTCTTGAGTTTTGCATAATAGGCCTTTCAACATCTACATAAGTTAGACCAAGGAACCACAGAGTTAAATCTGGAACAGTCACTGTATTAAGCAAATGGCGAATATGTTGTTACTCGTAAGAATTTTTTTTGACAACTGCTTCATAAATTTGATTATGTCTTTAACAGTGGTTTCCATAACGTTAAATATGGTAAATTTGATAGCTTTAAGGTTTTCCACATCTTAAGTGGCATACGTTTTTGCTGGCAATGCTTTTTTAATATATTTATTTACCTAAAAACCTTATGGAGAAAAGTTACCGGGAAACATTAGTTAATAGTGCTTTGCAGGTGTTAGGCGGGCAGTGAACACTTGTCAAATGAGTGGGTGTTTAGGCGGTGGGGTTTGCTTTGAGCATTGACTGCTAGCTTTTGCACAGGCCCTTTTATTTAAATCTTGGGACCACACTTCGAGGTACTGATTTTTATGCACATTCTGTATGTGAGGAAACAGAGGCTTACAGACGTGAAATACACGAGCTGACCCAAATGGTAGTGACAGGCCCATGATTTGCACTGAGGCAATTTGCACTCGGGTAGTAAATCATAATGAATCTCATGATGCTGTTATTTAGACAGAACTTAGAAAAATATTAGTATCTGTTTTCATGTGCAAAACGCAACTGGTGCGGCTTTAGAAAATGAGCCATAGAAACAAAATGGGGGGATAGTAAAGGGTAAAGGGCCTACTAGGTGGTGAACAAGATGAATTGACTTCAGGTTGTGGGCATACAATGCCATGTGCAGCTCCTGTGTCATGGAAATGTAATCTGTGGAAGTGTAACCTATATAATCTTATTAACCAACATCACCCCAATAAAATTAATTAATTAAGCATTTAAAAAAATAGTTACTAACTGAAAAAACAGGAGAAACAGAATGAAAGATTTTTAAAAAAATAGACTTCCTAACCTGTATTGTCACAGATAGGAAGCTAGTGTTTACTCATAATTTCATGTTAAGATGTTGTGAATTTGGGGGTATAAAAGTTTTGATCTTGGTGCCACATACATTGTCATAAAAGGAAAAGGAACTGTACAAAAACTGTGGGGAAGCAGTATTCTAAAGCTGTGTGGTCACAAATACCCCAATTTGTCAGGCATGAGGGTCATGGAACATTTGAAGTTGACACCTAAGTTCGTAATTGTGATTCTGCCTAGGGAGTAAGGAAAATGAGCCAAATATAGTTACTTCACTCAGTATTTTGATAATAGGTTGGTTGTCTGTTAAGTAAATGCTTTCATCAATATACATTACTCCCTGCAGGATACAAACCTTGAATATTTTGGGCTTGTTTATATGGGATAGGTTGGGGTGAATTGGAGTCATTCTGCAGTTTCTGTTGGGTTGCCTCAATGCTAAATAAAATAGCTTTGATAACTGGAAATTTTTTTTACCTTCCATAAGACTCAGTGAATCAGAGAAGGCCCAAACCTTTTCTTCGGCTTTAGTAATACAACACTCGACCCAGCTAAGCTGTCATCCTGAGCAAAGATGCTTTGGTAGACAGAGAAAGAACGCAAGGTGAAAGGGCAGGGGAAGAACACTCGTATCCGTGGTAACACGGACAGGACACGTGGGATAAATTGAGGTTTTGACGCTTGCCTTGGCCCATTACGTGATCAGTTGTGCTTTTAAATACACCCAAATGTGTTTGTTTTCCATAAAGGTAATATTAAAATGTTCTTCATAATTGCAGAGCCTTCTCTGACAAAACTATGCACATTATTCTCAAAGTACCATATTTATTGTGTTTCATTTTCAGCTGTCATTTTTAGAGGCGGGTGGTACAATAAACTAGAACACGAAATTTTTGCAAAGGCAGACAGGTTTATATTGAAAATACTGCTTTCTATATGTGTGTCTGCTGGTTATTACTCCGTGTTATAACAGTATTAATAATTTATTAGTCTTGGTGTTTTTACTATTTACCAAGAGACAAATGTGTTTATAATACATATTTTCTTCCACAGAACTCTACTTTGACAATTGAAGAATTTCATTCCAAACTGCAAGAAGCTACTAACTTCCCACTGCGACCTTTCGTCATCCCATTTTTGAAGGTATTGCATAGCTCACTGGTCTGGAAAGGATTCTGAACCACATCGTTGCTAAGTCACAACTGTGTTTCTGTTTAGGAGGGAGGGACTCAGGAATGTAAGGATGCTTCGACTTAGTTTAATGGATGAAAACTATGTGAATATATATGGTTTTATGATCCTTTCTGAAGAAGCCTTTTTTAACACTTTTATCCTCACCCAAGGACACTTTTTCATTGCCTTTAGAGAGAAATAGAGGGAATAAGGGAAAGAGAGCAACCTTGAAGTGAGAGCGGCACTGATCGGCTGCCTCCTGTATGTGCGCCGACCCGGGATCAAATCCGCAATCCAGGCATGTGCCCTGGCCAGGAATCAAACCCACAGCCTTTTTGGTTACGGGATGATGCTCCAACCAACCGAGTCCAGGGCTAAAGTAGCCTTAAAATTATAATACAGCATGTTTTGAATAGTTACGTTGGAAGAAGAGTTGAGAAATCCCTTTGAGTAAAGATTTTGTTTGTTCTTTGGTCATTTGAATTACATTTTACATCTTGCTTGTCTTTACAATGAACAGGGCATTGGCTGTACTTCTTAGTTTTTCAGAGTTTTTTCCGTGTCTTTATTTTTGCAACAACCCTCATCCCTTGGCCGGGTAAGAAATTGGTAATAAGTGACAGACCCCCAGGGTATGTCTATCTGAGTATTGTCTGAGGTGTGGCTTAGACATGGTTTTGAATCCTCAGTTTTCCATTCTCCTCCAGCTACTACCTCTTCAATAAAGCAACAGGAAAACATAAAAAGAGTGCACAGTAGAAAGAAGGGACATTTTTATTCGACAAAGCAAGTGGCGAATTCACTGATGGATGCTAAAAGAACTGATAGTTTTGATGGAAAAGCAGATTACTAGGGTTCCTTTGATTTGGGTATGTATATTGCTCAGGCCTAGTAGGTTGTCAGTGAAGGACATGGAAGAACAAACCCATTTAAAGTACAATTTAAAAATGGTCACCCAAGGATATGTTTATTGATTTTAGAGAGGGAAGAAGGGACAGAGGGAGGGGAGGGGCGGGGAGAAAAGACTACAATGTGAGAGAAAAAACATCGATTGGTTCCCTCCCTTACATATGCGCCCCAGCTGGGGATTGAACCTGCAACCTAGGTATGTGCCCTGACCAGTGATTTAACCCACAACCTTTTGGTGCAGGGGATGATGCTCCAACCAACTGAGGCACCCAGCCAGGGCAGAACAAACCTATTTCTATACTAACAGTAAGCTTTGTAGATTGACTAAGGAGAAAGATTCATTTGCCTTTACCTTCACAGGTTAGTTTCAAAACGAGCACTCCAAGAAGCCCGTGGTTCCATTCTTTGCCAGGAGTGTTTACCTTTCCTTTGATTCCTAGAACTCTGTATTTGGGAGACACCAGAAATATAACTCCAGAGTCCTGTGTGAAATTCCATCTTTTTTTTTTTTAAATCAGACACATAAGGTGCCAGTAACTATCCAAAAGCCTAGAAAGACTTGTCTGAACTGAGCCCAAATTCAAAACTTTATGGATGTTAAGGCTTTCCTGCTGTTACTCTTACTGAGGTAAAATGAAATAATTTTGTTCTGAAAATGTTTACAAACCAGTACATTAGATCTTTTTATATGGAAATCCAGATTTTCTTTTCATTCTTTTCTAATTGTGTATTTAAGGTAACAGGTATGATGTATTAGTATTTCCCTCCAAAATGACTTATACTACAATCATATAGTCTTAAAAGCAAATTACTTTTGAACATGTCAGTTGAGTCTAGAATCTTTGGTTTTCTGAGAGTTGTTTTCTGTAAAGACTTCATCATGTGAATGCCATTTCCTGTGCAAATACCACTGGTTTCTTTGCTTACAAGAAAAAAAAAAAAAGAAAAGGAATGGGGGAAAAAAAAAGACTCCTTTCAGGGTCAAGTTGGCAGCCAAAAAAATGTTTAAAAGCTTACAAGGACACTTCCATGTTCTTCTATCACGGCTGCACACCATATGGTTACCATATCATTTAGTTGGGATCATTGGAATCAAAGATATAACTTTTTTCCCCCTAATTTTAGTGCTTTTTCTCAAAGGAGACATTAATGACAAAAACCATATGGTTGTGGGAACTCGGGCCTTAATAAGTGCATTCAAACATTGCTCTAACAATATGCATTAAAGTCTTGTTTTCATTAAGCTAATGTAACCCTCAGACCCTCGATTCCATTTTGCATTTATGGAGAAACATTTACTGGAAGGATATTAGACACCATTCTAATTACCTAATCTGGCACCAGAATTAGAGCAAACAAAATTGCTTTGTATTACCATATTTTTTAAATTGGAAGAAGATGTTTATGGAATCACTAAATTAAACTGAGTACCACGTGAAAGCCTCTTGTCTTGTGCCATCCATACATTTAAATTTGAGACTGGAGGCATGTGTGTTTACTATTAATCACTCAGTCATGTGACAGAGATTGTATTAAACATGAAGTTAGGAATCCCACCAAAATATAGATAAGATGAATTTAAAGAAAATCTTTTGGTGAAAGCAGTTGTAGGTACAACAGCTTTTCTTATAAGCATCTTAATTTTCAGACATCAGTTAAAAAGTTTATTTATGCTTTAACCATATCCATTATTTAACAGTCTTCTTTGCAAAAACATATTTGATCCTGAAACTAAGAAGCTATTATCTATTAACACAAAGCCAAATAAATGCGTATTTTATAACTTGTCTCCAGGATTACTATTTTATGTATCTTAAAATCAGCTTTTGTACCGAATATATTAAGGCTGTTGCTGGATGGAAGCCAGGGAATGCTTTGCCAAAACACATCTGCACACAAGATGTCCAGCCTGTGAGTCAATTCTCCTGATTATCATTCAGGAATTTGTCTCTCTGAGCTGGCATAACTATGTTTGCCTGCTTGGTTAAATATTGCTAGCATTCCTGAGAGGAGGAATCTGATTGCTTTCGAAAGGTCTCTGTGTGTTCAGATAGAGCCTGTACTTGTGGTCCTGACTGAATCTGCTCCATACAGCAGGGCAGCAGCCTTGGTTGTAGTGCACATGGGGGCTGGGGATTATGATTCCCCAGGTGCCTCCTCTTGATGAGGATGCTGAAGATACTATGAAGGAGGTCATGGGATATTGTCAATTTTCCCCCCTTCCTTTCTCATTATTCTGAATCTCATGCTTTGTTAATAGAGTTCTGAAGATGATTTTTGTCTGTATTTTATAAAAAAGATTTTATATATTTATTTTTAGAGAGAGGGGAAGGGAGGGAGAGAGGGAGAGAAATATCAATGTGTGGTTGCCTCTCGCGAGGTCCCTACTGGGGATCTGCCCCGCAATCCAGGCATGTGCCCTGACTGGGAATTGAACCGGTGACCTTTGGGTTCTCAGGCTGGCGCTTAGTCCACTGAGCCACACCAGCCAAGGCTTTTTGTGTCCTTTATTGGTACATTCTTGTCCTACTATTTTTTATCTTTGAAACTTTTTGAAAGAATCAGGAGTAGAGAGGTTTGCAGTATATTGTTTTGGACAATTAAAATCTTTTTTAAATCATTTTTTAAAATTGTTATTCTATTACACTTTTCTGAATTTTTGCCCTCCTTCATCTACCCCCCACCTCCCCCACTCCCACGGTCAGCTCCCACACTGTTGTCCATGTCCGTGGGTCACCCATACATGTTCTTGGTCTAGGCCCTTCCCCATCTTTCCACCATTATCTCCCTCCCTCCTCCCCTCTGATCACTGTCAGTCTGTTCCTTGTTTCCATGCCTCTGGTTCTATTTTGTTCCTTAGTTTATTTTGTTCATTAGATTCCTCTTATAAGTGAGATCATATGGTATTTGTCTTTCACTGCCTGGCTTATTTCACTTAGCATAATATCCTCCAGTTCCATCCACGCTGTCCCAAAAGGTAGGGGTTCCTTCTTTCTGCTGCATAGCATCCCATTGTGTAAATGCACCCCAGTCTTTTGGTCCACCCGTTTACTGATGGGCACTTAGGCTGTTTCCAGCACTTGGCTATTGTAAATAGCACTGCTATGAACATTTAAAACCTTATACTTCAGAATGATTCTTAAAACTTTTTCAATGTTCACATGGAGTTGCTGTTTTTTAATTTCATTGATGGCACATATATCTGAGATCTACCTTCACTAGGAAAAAAGACAGTTTAAAAAAATAATTGAAAATATATTTATTGCCAATATAATCTTCTAGACCAGGGGTGTCAAACTCATTTTCACTGGGGGCCACATCAGCCTCGAGGTTGCCTTCAAAGGGCTGAATGTAACATTAGGACTGCATGAATGTAACTAACCTTTAACAGTTAAGCGAGAGCTCGGCACTGCCACCCGGCAGAAACAAGGTGCCGGGCTGGATTTGGCCCAAGGGACTTGTGTTTGCCACCTGTGTGGTAGAGTAACTGTAAAGCATTTATTTTTAGCATTGTTCTGGTGTAGGAAGTTATTCTCATTGCTACAGTATGTGGTACGTGTTTATCTTTAGCAAATACCCTAGTATTTTATTTATGCCTTGTGCAGAAATATGCTTTGGCATTACTATGAGATGTTTCCTTGGTTAATATCTTGGAAAATGGACTTGGGTTTCAGGCCCAGCCTTTGTGCCTGTCCCTGATACCCTAGAGGGCCCAGCTGGAACCTCCTTTACTCAGAAATGCTTTTCTTCTTGACGGGTTAGTTCATGTCGACAGCACCTGGTTTCTACAAAGAAGCCCTTGCGCTGCAGAGATTTATGTCACTCACCTTTCCTTAAATTTGGAGAGTTAAGTGTCGTTGGGGATGAGTGCCATTCACTCTGCCACACTATGCACTCTGTTCTCTTCCCCTCCGAAAGCATAAAAAATAAAAGAGAGTGAGAGAAGAAAAACAAACAAACAAAAAAGCAACAACCACCTGGATTGATAATGTCAGAGTAAGTTTACTTTTTAGAGTAAAATTCCATTTTCACTTTAACGCTTTCCTATATGTGAAATTGACTCCTTCCCTATGATTACATTTGCGATGGCCAGAATTGTGTATCCACAAGCCTGTGCTGAGAGCCTTTTCCAAAGTGCTGGTCTTGGTGAGGAGTGAGAGTGACGGGCACACAGGAGTCCTCCTGTTAACATGCACGCAGTTTTTAGAATGAGGATGACCGCAGACTGTTTCTGTGCACCACGCGTGTGTGCTGCTTTGCACGTGAACTCCACCGGGGGTATCCGACCATACTCAGGGCGTTCCTTAAATGTGTGAATCTGATTATTACTGAAAGTAATGTCTACGTTCATCTCGCTCTATTTTTTTTTTCTTCTAGTTAGTAGTTGGCCAGAGGTATATCATAGGATTAGCCTGTTTTACCTGGGTAAGTTACCAGATACAAAAATGAGTATGTCAGGAAGCCTATTTGGAAATTAATTGAAGAGTGTATGTATTTCACCTACCTTCTGTTTTCTGTGGTGAAAAAGCAAAAGATGCTTATGGATGGAGCCCAGACCTCATATCTTGTAGAGCTTGTAATCAGTATATTCCAGCATGAAGGACCTTAAAAAGAAGGAGTTGCCAGTCCCAGGGTTCTTAGTGGCCATGGAAGCAGGAGAGGCGAGGTGGCTTACAAAGGTCAGATACCTCACGCGTGGGGCAAGGGGCTCAGGGAAAGACTGGCTTTGCAGCCCAGTGCTGAGGTGTGTGCCTGAGAATCAGCCCTGTTGCATACATTCAGGGACATCTTTGTTTAGTCACGCTGCATGCTCCGCCAGTGTTGGAAAGCAGGCTAGGTTCCTCCTTGTCTTCTCGTTATGCTCCTGCAGGCGAACCTGCCCCTGCTGCAGCGCGAACTCCTGCACTGCGCCAGGCTGGCCAAACAGAACCCTGCCCAGTACCTCGCCCAGCACGAACAGCTGCTTCTGGATGCCAGCACCACCTCACCTGTTGACTCCTCAGAGCTGCTTCTCGACGTGAACGAAAACGGGAAGAGGCGAACTCCAGACAGGTGAGAGGGAGGAGGACTGTGGACTGACCATGGCCTATCCCTTGTACCTCTGGTATGAGGACGTGTTTCATGTGACATCTACACTGCTTGACCTTCACCTCTTGCAAAATAGCAATAAGCTAAAGTGTCCATCTTGGGGACCCTTCTTTGGCCTGGGATGCTATAGAACGTCGAATCTCTGGCCTGTGTCTGGCTTTCGTGCAGCTTAATCTTTGTTGCAAATAATATTAATGTAAAAGGTAAAGATGAATGATATTCAGATGTGCCAGGTGCCCCTGAGGGCTCTTAGACACACAATGTTAAAACTGTCATTTATTATATAATTCAACCCATATTTTACTCTTCAGTGTTAGGAAATGTGCTTTTCTAAGTTGTCTCAAAACATGATGGTTTTGAAAGCCGGCCTTTATGTATTACTCAGTAAACACAATGCAGTAGCTATTTAATTTGCTTTTATGTGAACCAAGAGAAATCTGGGAAGCTAGGTGAACTGAAATAAGAGTTAAATAATAAAGATAATAAATGGCATTTTTGCTGAAAATTTTTCAGCAAAATTTTTTATCCTATTAGAATATTTATCCTATTAGCCACTATTTATCCAATTAGAAACTGTGCTCTCTTAATGAGAAATCTGAGAAATGTAAAATCAAGTCCCTTCAACAAAGGAGTTGTTAAATAAGGCATATACATGAAAATGCTCATGCACCTTACTAAAATAATTTTCTTTATTATTTCATCCTCACATGTAATAATTTTCTAATGTAGGAATGCAAAGTCTTATTAGAAACATTTTATATGGCAGTAGTGAAATATGGAAAATCTAAAAATGAAAATGGTGCTCAAAAACTTATCTGTTGCCCTGACTGGTGTGGCTCAGTGGACTGAGTGGCTTGCGAACAAAAGGGTCACCGGTTCAATTCCCAGTCAGGGCACATGCCTGGGTTGCAGGCCAGGTCCCCAGTCAGGGGCACACGAGAGGCAACCACACATTGATGTTTTGCATCCTCTCTTTCTCCCTCCCTTCCCTTCTCTCCAGAAATAAATAATAAATAAAATTTTAAAAAAGACACATTTTTAAAAAAGGAAACTTGTCTGCTGTGTACTTTGTTTTCTTTCCCCGTTCATATACGCTCTCTTTCATCAGGCATGAGTATAGCAGCCACTGAAAGGTCAACACTTGGCCACAATTATCTTCCAGATTGATGGGAGTTTACAATCCTTGGAGCTGCTCAGAGACATCTATGTGTAACTGACTTGGCTGCCCCTAAATGCATCAACTACTTTGCAAATCAGAAGGTTATTAAAAGCTAGCCAGGTTACATACAGTTACTATCATTTTTATGCTGCAATCTCTGGAATTTATCTTTTCTTGACATAAGACCTCTTGATAGTTTAAAGTTGCTGAAGCAAAGGTTGAACATTAGTTTACTTCTGGCACACTGTAGACGCACCTTCCTATATGAACTACTAATAGTGCTGCTTCATATTTTTGCAAGTCTTTTTTCCTTGGCCAAATGTAAGCATTTAGTACTTTAGCTTTTAGAGGGAACTGTTCAGTCCAGGTGTCTGAGAGCCACATCCACATGACCCTGAAATCCAAGAAGCGGCCCAAGGATAGATGATTCACATGTGCATTCTGTCTGCTCCTAACCATTTGCTCTGCAGGAAATCCATACTGAGCGCAGGTATGGAGATGTTTCAGCTCCGTTTTTTTTTTTTTTCATGACAATGTAGTAAAAGAATTAGGGAGAGACTGGGTGGGAAATTGGGACAAAGAACATTTACTTGGATGGAGGAGAGGGTAACAGGGGAGGTTTAGATAGCTGTGCTAAATGTAAAGACAATCCTGTAGGCAAAGCTGGAAATAGATACAGTGTATTCCAGAAACGCTAACTGTAAAGGAGCCTTAACAGGCAACGCACAAACTTCGCTCATTCATTTCTCTGTATTCCCAGCCATTTCCCCCTGGTTCTTTTCTGGTGTCTAATAGTTTAACGTACTCTGCCTTTAGGCTTTCCTTGGACAGTGCCGAGGTAAGCCCTGAATGATGCACTAACACGGAATTGAAAGCTTCATATACATGACACATAAAATCAGCATTTTTGTCTTGGTGAGCTGTGTCTGTGTGTGCATGCGTGTTGGTCTTCAGCCCGCTAGAACTCTCTCAGAGCCTGCAGTGTTATTGTCCCTGTCATTACTCAGAGACTGCAGTAGCTGCTGGAGTCAGGATTAACCAGCTTGCTCTTTGGGTGGAGCATTCTTTGTCAGGTGGAACCCTCAAATGTGTGTTATAATGGAAAAATGGCAAACGGCCTTACGGCCTTCCTTCGAGTTAGGAGGAAGGGTAATGGGAACATGTTGTGTAAATACACTTTTATCTTGTGGGAATTTGATCAGGGCCAAGAAACTATGGGCCTCTGTAGTATTCCTTTGCGTATATTCTCGGCATCTTGTTTGCATATGCATTTTCCTCTTCTCTGGTTACTTGTCTGTATATCCTGACCCATGGTAGGAAACGGTATCGAGTTCGGAGCTGTCTGACAGCAGAGCTTTTTTTGTTTTACTGAATGTTTTGTTGGTGCATATGGTCTGACATGGATGAGCAGCCACGTTGAGATTCTGGAGTCTATTAAACTGGCTCATTAAAAAGATCAATCTGTTTCTGTAATAACACTGGGAACCATCAGTCACTAAAAGGGGGAAAAACTGACACCTGAGGAGAAAACACATTTTGGTAATTTGTTCCTGACATGTCATGAATAAAAGAGCACTCTGCATTTTGTTTACAACTTTGGGGGCTTCCATTTTGTGACGATTGCAAATTTACGCTACAAGACTATCGTCACGTGTTTTAGGAATGGGTTTTGGCAAATGTAACTTTTTTCTCACCTTAACTATGATTGTCACTGGTTCTATCTTTTTGGGGTTTTTAAGCATTATTATTATTTACCGAAAATTGAATACTCTGGGGAAGCCTACAAAATCTTTTTTTTCCCCTATACGGAGCAGCGAAATGCATTCTAGTTTCTTCTAAAGGTAGCTCAGTGGTGAGTCCCTGAACCACTGTGCTGGGTTTGTAGGGCTGTCGTAGAATATTGTAGAACATAAATTAGAAAAACAAAATTGTCCTTGAAAAGCCATACCATTTCTTTCTAAAATATTATGGAGAGTAAATGGAAAACGTTGATTTCTACCCCTTGTGAATACATAAGAGTTAATTATGTATAGTGAACCTTTAGTTTGCTGTTCTGTGATGGGAGAAGCTGAAGAAGGGGACCTGAACTTTTTTCGGCTCTGGTTAAAGGACCCCTTTTGAAGAGAGAGCGTAGACGTTAAAAGCCCTCTTTAAAACCGCTCACCATGATGGTTCATTGAGACACGTGCCCTCTCCCATGGAGTGAGGAGAGAGAAAGCAGCTAGAGAATGCTGCATTTCTTGAGACTGCAGATGCATAAAAACTAAGGGTCTTAAAAAATACTTGTGTTATATTAATCAGCACTGCTGCTCTCATTCTTTTTCACAGCTTTGATGTTGCAGCTTGTTGTTCTAATGTGCCTATAATATTGTCTTCTCATCTGTTATGCTAATTTTCTGACTCAGAGAATCTTTCTGGCTTAAGATATCAAACTGAATTATCATTGGTTTTTGTTGTGGGTAACACTGCCCCAGCCCAGCTATTTCAAAGGTTGGTGCTAAGTATTAATTCCCTTCAAATATATACCATCATTTTAAGGTGATTGTGTTTTAAAGTACAGGTTAACGCATCTAGAGTTTATTGTGAAGGCCACTTAGTTGCATTAATATGTATTTCCTCCTCCTCCAGTAATTAAACAATATTTTTGAAAGACCTGTTTGAACTTTAGAATTATATGATTTGTCAGCTAGGAGGGATTGTGTGCATCCTGCCAGCCATACCTTTCTCTTATGCTTAAAGAAAAACTGAGGCCCTAAGAATTTTACTAAAGTCATAAAGCTTCATAGTAGAGAAATCAGCATATTTGCATACCTAAAATCTTGCAGTTGCACAAAATATGTTTTAATGTGCAGAATATAAATAGAGGAAGCTCAACTGTGAATTGTTTTTATTCCCCTTTCCCTCATTTATTTCTTCTCTGTAATTGCTCAAGTGGGTAAATGCAGTATTGTAATATTTTGTGATTTTATAAATCTTTTTAATAATAGAGTGCCTAGTCATCTAGGTTTCCTGGCTTAAGGAATAAGTTAGAAAACACTGAAGTTTGGAGGGCCAGAAGGTAGTCATTTCAAAACCACGTTCATTGCATATATAACATTTGTCAACATAGTACATACTAGCTTAAACTGCTAGGTTCATTTTTTCTGTTCTGTAATATTAATGAGGTTTCAATATTTTTGTATTTCTAAATAGAAAAGGTAAATATGTACACTTTACAAGGAATTGCAGGATCAATCGACGTGAGTAAGGATTAGATGTATATTTTCTGTAGCATTCAGTTCCCTATGAAAAATATAAGTAATACTGTTACAGAACAGGGGGCCAAAGGGGTTACGATATACTATTATCGAAAGGACCCCCTACCAGGTTCGCTTGTCCTCCACCACAGGAAAGATGTCTTTTCATGCCAGAGATTTGTGAAAAGGAAAGGAAATGTTTCTTTAAAGCTATACAGACTTAAAGTAGTGACGTAATGTCTTCATTAAAATATCGAAGTCCTTTAGGATACCCACAGAAGCACATAGTCCTTCCTTCTTCCTCTGCTCTAATTTGGGGTACTGCATCTCAGGAAAAGAAGTAGATTCGGGCTCCCGACACCATCAGCTGTGTCATCGGCCAGGATCAAGCTGCGTGGTTCTCCTCCGCAAAGCTGTGGGGTCTCCACCTTGGCAAAACTGTGTGGTTCTCCTTGGCAAAGCTGCGAGGGAGTCTCCACTCTGCCAAAACTGGGTGGTTCTCCCTCTGCCACAGCCACGTGGTTCTCCCCACAGTGGCTGCCGTGTCTGGGTTTAAATGCCCTCGCCAGTCTTCCTCTGCAGCCCCATTGCTGATTCCTGCCACAATCAGCTGCACTTACCAGCACTCCCATATCTTTCTAGCTTTACTGGGATGCCACAGCGAGTCTGGGCAGGTGTGGCCCTGTGGCATGGAGCCAGTCATCTCCAAGCTCTCATGCAGGTGCTTGTAACCAGGGGGACCTGCCCCCCAGTTACATCTTGGGTGGAAGTCACTCCTTTCTCCCTGGCTCAAAGCAGGGCCACAGCTACTTAAGATATCTGTGAAACCAGTTAAAGGTTATAGATATGTTAAATGACCATGCCAGAGGTTAGCTGCAAAGCTGTTGCTATGCAAAACAGCTCTCAATGGCCCTGCTCCATGTGTCCCTTCCCCCAACTCACACCTGTGGGGGGTGGTGAGAACATCCGATATATCTTTCTAATGTTTCCTGGACACCTTGAGTTCTGGGCCCCATTCCAAATTCCTCTTTGGGGGCTCCCCATGACCGCACCCTGTTAACAATACTATATTCATACATTCTTGTGTTAGGTTCTTTATGGATACTTAACTTTCAAGAAGGGGATAATCATTCCTGTGGAAATGAATTTTAAAAAATATTTTCATTTGTGAAGGATTCTAGTGAAATAGCATTAAGTTGCATTATATGATGTGAAAAAACCCATTATATGGTTTTTTAGGACGTTTTGGTCTCCCTGTACTCCAGTCTTAACATGGACTTGCCAGCCTTATTTTTTGCTGCTCTCCTAGGGTCTAGCCCTGCTCATGTCTAGTTTATATTCAGAAGGCTGTTTCTGCTCTACTGTACTGCTTATATGCCGTAATTGTATTTATACTTCACAGGCTAACTAGGATAATATCTGCTATTTAATAAAACCTTTCCAATCATAAATGGTTATTATTTACTGAGCATGTAAGATGTGCCAGGCCCTGTGCTAAATAATTTACATTCTAACACATAGCACTTCCTCCCTAACAGTCCTATCGCCTGGACTCAGGCAGGCTGGGTAAGGTGTCTGAGGTCACGTAGCTCATAGGGGGCCCCGATGGGGTGCTAAGCGTAGGTTCTCTGACTTGAATGCCCATGCTCTTCTAACTGTGATTCTGTACCATCAGCCTCTGAGTGCCCCAGCTTAAAAACAAAGCGTTGTGAGTTATCCAATGCTAAGTATGTGTTAGGTTCTTTACGTAGATTCTTTCAGATAGTCCTCTTAGTAGCTCTGAGGTAATCATTCCCATTTTATGGACAAAAACACTGAGGCTTGTAGAGGTGAAGTCCATAAGTCCAACAAATAGAGCCAAAATGTGAACCAGCTCCATGGCCCCTGTTCTTTCCAGTGTATATTCTGGAGTGATCTTTTCCCACTGCGATCTCCCATACCACTTTTATAGTGTTTGTATGGTACCTGCTAAGTTCAGGATCTGTATGAAAATAGAGAAGTCATA
>PVKM010018516.1:0-24983 GCA_004027735.1 Carollia perspicillata | reverse complement strand
TCCCTGCTCCAATGGCTGCCATGTCTGGGTTTACATCTCCACGCCCATCCTCTTCTGCAGCCCCATTTCTGACTCCTCCCACAATCGGCTACACTTGTCAGGACTCCCATATCCTTCTAGATTTACTGGGTTGCCATTGTGAGTCTGGGCATGTGTGGCCCCATGGCATGAAGCCAATCTTCTCCAAGCTCTCATGCAGTTGCTGTAACCAGGGGAAGTTGCCTCCCGGTTACATCTTGGGTGGAAGTCACTCCCTTCTCTCTGGCTCAAAGCATGGCCACAGCTATTTAACATATCTATGAAACCAGTTAAAGGCTATAGATATGTCAAATGACCATGCCAGAGGTTAGCTGAAAAGCTGTTGCTATGCAAAACAGCTCTCAATGGCCCTGCTCCATTTGTCCCTTCCCCCAACTCACACCTATGGGGGGAAGGGGTAAGGACATCTTCATATTTCCTGGACACCTTGGGTTCTGGACCCCATTCCAAATCCCTTTTGGGGCCCCCCTCTTGGCTGCACCCCATATCAGAACCAGCTACGACATTATTTGTTGATAGGCTGAGATCAACACAAAACAGTGAGACATTGGTAAATCAGGAAATCTCTTTTCCTAGTGTGTCTGTCTGATTCATACTAGAGCTAAACTGTATCTTGGTACTGAATTGAAAGACTTTTTTTTCCCCAAAAAAATGTATTTTCTTACCTTTACAGCTAATGCAATTTATGACTTGGAAAATGGCAGTTTGTTCCAAGAAGTCAGGTCTAATGTTTGTGTTTTGGGGCAAGTCTGTGCTGTGGGACATAAGATCGCAATTCTAAATAACCTTGGCAAATGAAAAAGGGAAGAAGCAAGAGAGGTGGATTGGCATAAATGTAGGTTGGTACATTGGCAAGGCAAAATAAACTGTTTGAGATGACAAGAACTGACTAGAAATATAACAACAACAACAAAATGCCAGGGTTAGTTCCTTTAAAAAAATTAAACATAGAATTACCCTATGAGGCATCAATCCCACTTCGGATATATTCCTAGAAGAATAGAAAGAAGGGACTCAAACAAATATTTGTACACCCATGTGCAGCATTATTCACAATAGCCAAAAGGTGGTGTTGCAGAAAAACGAACTCTTACACGATCTGGGGCGACGGAGTAAGTCTTTAATATATGCATGGGCCCAGAGGAGACAGCTTCCAAATTCTGGACACTGAGGAGAGGGTCAGGTGGGTGGTTAAATACCTTTGCAACAAAGTGGGGAGGGGAGAGGTCTCATGGTGCAAGCAAGAGATACAGAATTGTAAAAGCCAAGGACACAGGAGAGGAAGGGCAGTGGTCTGGGGTCCAGGACAAAGAAACAGCAGGGAAGCATCCAGGGCCCGGGGCAGGAAATCAACTAACTAGTCAACAGGTGACAGTCTGAAACCAGGAAGCCAGCAGGGAGCCATCAGGGGCTGATACAGAGTGCCAGCTTCAATTTTTATCTATATTTTCAATTTCTACTACATTGGAAGCAACCCAAATCATCAGCAGATGAATGGATAAACAAAATGTGGTCTATACATACAATGAAATATTATTGAGCCTTGAAAAAGGAATGAAATTCTGATACGTGCTATAACATGGATAAACCTTGAAAACAGTCTAAGTAAAATAAGCCAGGCATAAAAGGACAAGTATTATATAATTCCATTTATATAAGGACCTAGAATAGTATAATTTATAGAGACAGAAAGTACAATGGTGGTTGACAGGTGCTAGCTGGAAGGAGGGAATGGGGAAGTTATTGTTCAATGGGTACAGAGTGTCACTTTGGAATGATGAAAAAGTTCTCTGGATAGATAGTGGTGATGATTGTACAGCAATGTGAATTCACTTAATGCCACTAAACTTTACTTTAAAATGGTTAAAATGGCCCTGGCTGGTGTGGCTCAGTGGATTGCCTGCATGTGAGCCAAAAGGTCACCGGTTTGATTCCCAGTCAAGGCATATGTCTGGGTTGCAGGCCAGGTGCCCAGTTGGGGGTGTATAAGAGGCAACCAATTGATGTATCTCTCACACACTGATATTTCTCTCCCTCTCTTTTCCCTCCCTATTTACTCCCTCTAAAAGTAAATAAATCTTTTTTTAAAATCCAAGGGAAAATTTTTTTAATGGTTAAAATGAATAAATGTTGTATATATTTCATCATAACAAAAAAAAAAGGTTTTTAAAAAATGCCAAGGAAAACACTTCTGGGAGTATGCAACATATAGCTAATAAACCAGCAAGTTAGATCCAAAGATGAAGTAAATCAGAGTCTGTATACAAACTGAGACATGCAAAGTATTTCCCCCAGGCCATGCTGTCTCGTGTCAGTGCTGGTAGATAATGATAGAGGTAGGATGTCAAGCATAAAATAAGGAAATAATAGGAGCACAGGAGGCATAGTGTGTTCCAAGCTTCTGAAAGTTTGCCATCCAAGTACCCCTCATAGCTAAAAATTGTGAACTTTGAACTCTAAATGTTAATTTCTGGAAATGGTAATTAAGCCCTTTTCAGAACGAGAACTTTTTTTGCAGTCCTGTGTCTCTGGAAAATGTATGTCAATTTTCCATTCTGTTCCCTAATGTATTTATCTCAATACCATTTTTCATGTAACTTACTCAACTAATGTTGTTTGCCTGCCTACACTGGTCCATTTACAGTTCTTAGCAGAGACCGAGTGAGGAACAATGGAGACTGAGCTGCACACAGTCCTCACAGTGATTGGGGTGGCGATGATGGAGGAAGGCAAAACGATGCTAACGTTATCTAGCTTTGTGCAAAGCCCAGGCCCAGTGGGCTGTGTCTTTAGCTTCCTGTTTCCTCCTAGTTTGATACACTGGCCCCTAGGCCACTGGGCACTGGGTTATATGTGGTTGCCCAGGTTTGGCCAAAATCTGCTCAGCTCTGTCAACCTCCATTTTCTCAGCCTGGAATTCATAGGGCTGAATCCCCAAGCAACACTGTTGGGTAGAGACTTTGTCCAGTGATTCCTTGCTTTCCTACCCTCATCTGTTCCCATAGTGCCAAAAATGCTCCCACATAAATGATTTCTAGCACTCTGCAGAACCTGTATCCTCCTGTGAGAACTTGCTTTCTGTTTACAGATTCTTAGGGAGTGAGGGTGCCTGAACTTGAAACTTGGCCCTTAATGATAAAAGTGCAATATAATGCACTTTAATCCCGGATTTCTTATAATTTGGGGTCTGGATTCTACCCAGTGCTCATTTTAATTATTACCATTTATTAAATGCTCAAAATATGCCAAGCACTATTAAATTCATCATTTAATTGTCAAGTGAGGTTTTTTCAGGCAACTTAGCATAAGGATTAAAAAGCAGGGCTCTGGAGTCAGATTGGCTGGCTGCCTTACCAGCTGTGTGACTTCAGGAAAGTGAATTAGCCTCTCTCTGAACCTCTATTTTCATGTCTATAACAGAATCTAGCTGCTGTGAGAATGAAATAAGAGAATAATGTAAAACACCAAGATAGTAAGTACTCTTTAGAAAAAAAAAAACAAAAAACAGGTGCCCTCAGCGATCCCTGGGATCTGTCTCTTGCTTTAACAGGGTTTGAACTTACAGACCCAAGGACTCCCCTTCTTCCAGCCTCCAACCACCCTCCAACCCCTTTTCCAGTCAACACCTTTGGAACCACCTCAGCCATTCTCAGTCTCTGAGACCAGCCAGCACTGTTTTTTTACCTTAACTCCTCATTGCCAAACAACCATGAGCTCCCAAATTCATCAGAATTATACCACCAAGGTGGCTACCATCAGCTGGGCTTCCTACATCTACCTCTCTCTGGGCTTCTATTTCAACCACAATGGTGTGACTCTGGAGGCTGTGGGCCACTTCTTCTGAGAATTGGCCAAGAAGAAGCACGAGTGTGCTGAGCGTCTCTTAAAATGTTAAAACCAGCAGGGTGTCCACATTCTCTTGTAGGATGTACTGAAGCCTTCCCAAGATGAGTGGCGTAAACTCAGGATGCCATGGAAGCTGCTTTGGCCTTGGAGAAGAACCAGAATCAGGATTTTTTGGATCTGCATGACCTGGATTCTACCTGCACAGACGCTCATCTTTGTGACTTCCTGGAGAACCACTTCCTGGATGAAGAGGTGAAACTCATCAAGAAGATGGGTGACCACCTGACTAACATCCTCAGGCTGAATGGATATCTCTTTGAAAGACTCACCTCAAGCATGACTAAGAGCCTTTGGAGCCCAGAGGCCTTTGAGGGGTCCCTCTGCATTTCTCTGCTGTCCGGCTTCTGCCTGAGGTTCTCCCTAAAACTACTAGGCATCCTTTTGACCACACTAGAGCCCTCTCCCATTCATTGGACCAAATGGAAACAACAAACTTTTTGCAGTTAAAAAAAAAAAGAGGTGTATATTCTCTTATCCTCACTCTACAGATGAGAAAATTGAGGCTCAGAGATGTTAAACAACTTGCCAAAGTCGCACTGATTGCAGGGCAGAGATAGGATTGGAACTCAGGAATGTCAGAAGTCAACGTCATGCCCCAGATGACTCTATTCATCCAGAGGACTTGATTACCAGGCCTGTTGGTTTCTGAAAGAACCTCCTTAGAGCATAGGGTTTGTTTGTTTGTTTGTTTCACATTACATCCTGACTTGGACCTTAAGGCCATTGCTATGATAACATTCTATCACTACTTGCTACATTACAGTGATGCGGTATAGTTTGCATTCAGCTTACACGTATGTTGTAGCATCTTAATTTTATTGGAGTAAAGTGCTATAAAAGGAGGAAGAAGCAATTTTTATAATGCTATTAACAGAAGTCAACCTGTTTCCTTATCTACTATCAGAACAGTCACACTCAGTGTTCACAGCTGTGATCTCTGTTTATCTCACTTCTGTTGTCTAAAGCTGGGGATCTTAGCTAGGACCCACTAGGGGAGGGAGATTTTATAGGCAATTTGCTGAGTGAATAGGTACCCTCAAATAACACAGACCTGATTTTAGTTCCTTCTTGGATCTTCTGCCTGTCTGAACCATTCTATTTTCCCTTCACTCTCTTGCTGTCTGCCCCATGTCTCTTTTTCCATTAGCAAAGTTGATCTTTTTCCAACTTTTCATGTTATCTAACAAAAAGGGGGAAATGCCAGTTTTTAAAAATAAGAGACCTCAAAGAGGAAGAAGACTTCAGCAAAGTGGCAGTGAGTAGAGAATTCCAATATTAAACCATAAAGCATTATCTAGTTAAGAAGCAAACATCTGTACACACGTACACACACACACAGTTCTTGGCTACCACAACCAAATCAGAAACAGCACTAGTCTTTTTATAAATACATTTTTAAAAAATTACAGCTGACATGCAATATTATATTAGTTTCAGGTGTGCGGCCCAGGATTAGACATTTATATAACTTACAAAGTGATCACCCCAATAAATCTAGCACCAATCTGACACCATGTATAATTATTACAATATTATTGACTATATTCCCTATGCTGTACTTTACACCCCTTGACTCTTCTGTAACTGCCAATTTGTACTTCTAAATCCCTTCACCTTTTTCACCTATTTACCCAACCCCATCCCATCTGGCAACCCTCAAAATTTCCTCAGTATCTATGAGTCTGTTTCTGTTCTGCTTTCATTTGTTTGTTTGTTTATTTAATTCTACACATAAGTGAAATCATCTGGCATTTTTCTGTCTCTGTGTGGGCCCTTTAAAAGGAACACCTAGGACTCGAGAAGCCCTGTCTCGCAGGGATTGGCTGCAATCCCTGCCAGATTTTACAGCCAGAAGTTTTGGGGACTTCTCTTCCTGGCACTGGAAACTTGGGCTGGGGGCCTGGTGTGGGGTTGAGACCCCTGACTCCTCAGGGAACACCTCCACAGCTGAGATATCCCTCCTGATTTTTATCGCCCGCACCCACGTCTGCACTCCTACCAATTTCGATATGGCTTCTTCTTTAATTCTCTAGTTGAAGGACTTTCATTCAGCCAGATTTCAGGTGGTTCTGAATGATGGTGGTTCTGTGGTTTAATTGTAATTTTGATGTGGCTGTGGGAGGTTCCAAGTACTGCATTTACCTCCACCTTGACCAGAGGCACCAGTACTAGTCTTCTAAAACAGCAGCAGTTTGACCTTCAGTGGCGGTAAGGACGGAAATGTCCATTTTTATACAAATCCAAGTACATTTCCTTAACCCTTCTATTTGCTCAATATAGTCTTTCTAAGTTATAGGGCTAGGTTTTGAAGTTTGATGCACTATTTAATACATGATAAATATTTTAATAGTATAAAGGGTATACTATGAATAATGAAATCTTTTTTCTCCTTCCCCAATCCCACTTCTTAGAGGCAATCATTGTAAATAATTTCTGTTTTGAACCCTTCTGGTGGTTGTCATCATACTTTTACACACTCTTAGGTCTCTAGTTAATGATTTATCAACTTTAGATTTCTTTTATTCTGCCTTGGAAGATGAAGAATTTTAGTGCCCTTTACCACCTCCTACTTTTCCTTGTTCCTGTCACATCTTCTTGATCAACTGGTTTCTGGACAAGATGGAAATATGTTTGACTCTTTAGGATAATAATGGTTGCCTTCGTCAAGTCCTTATTCTTGCTAGAAAAGTAATGTGCTAACATATGGTATATGATAATTTCTTTAATCTTGATATCCATGTTAGTAAATAGGCACTACCCCCTATTTTACAGGTAAGAAAATTGAAGTTTTGGCTAGTCATGTAATTTGCTCAGAGTCCTGTAGTTACTAACTGGCACAGCTAGATTAAATCTGGCCTTTCTAACACTCAAGCCCCCATTATTTTTCTTTTTATTTACTTATTTTTTATAAAGCTCACACAATGACTTTTTTTTTCATTGCTTTTAAAGAGGAAGGGAGAGAGAGAAACGTCAATGCGAGAATGAAGCATCAATTGGTTGCCTCCCATACATGCCCAGACTGAGGATGGAAGCAGCAACCTAAGTATGTGCCCTGACCAGGAATCGAACATGTGACCTTTCGGTTATGGGACAACACTCCAACCAACTGAGCCACACCAGCCAGGGTCAAGCCCACATTCTTAATCATTACTGCCATAGAACAACAAATGCCTTAAGGTCAGTGTAGTTCTACCAAAGTATTTCCTTCTTCCTGAGAGTTGTATATGTATCTACCTTTATAATATTTAGAAATAAAGCAGATGACATTTATGGCAATGATATCTTAAAGAATGGGAGAAGGGAAATAGAAAGTTATATAGTTCATCATAGATCCATTTGTTATTTTGTTCAAAACAGTAAATTATCTTTTAAAGAGATTAAAAACTGAGGAAAAACATTTTTATATGTATTCAAATATTTACTGTCTCACTAAATTAAAATCTCTATCTCCCCAACTGAGCAAGACTGCTATGCTTTGCTTGGGTTCATCTTCTCTGTGCCAGCATTTAAGTGTTTTTATATCTAAAGGCAGGGCAATTGTAGAATATACCACATTTGTTGCACTTCTCTCAGAGATTATGGTCTTGTAAAGATTGTTGCTCAGTGTCTATAATTAGATGTTTTTAGTACTTTGTCCATATTTATCTATATTTTATTTATGGCAGGGGGACTAGGTTAATACCAGCTACTCAGTTACAGCCTGAAGTGAAAGTTCTCTATCTTCAAAGTTTTCATCTAATGAAACGAAGATCCCATTGGTGACAGTTATATGAAAACTCAGAAAATCAGATGCTCTTATGAAACAGCAAGGCCACTTTGGGTTTTGATTCCATGAAGATACGTACTGTTACCAGCAACATCTTTAGTTTTCAGCCAATAAACCAGTTAAGTCTCTCATAGCTTCTATACCCAATCAACAGATTTCTTTCATTCTCCTTTCTTATTGGTAGATTAGTGTAGGTTCAACTACTTGCTTATTACCATACTCTTACTATATTTGTAAAGAGTATTCTTTAATGTTGCTACTTATCATGTAGGACCCTATACCAAAAACATTTTTGAAGCGTGACATTTTATTGACATAAAACAGTCATAAAAATGCACAAATCAAAAGTGTGCAGCTGAATTAAGGATCACAATTTGGACACACTCATATCAAGAAACAGAACATAACCAGTTCTATGTAAGTCCCTACTTATTGTTCTTCCTCCGTATCTCTATGTCCTTCCAAGAGTAACTACTGTTGGGAGCCGACCAACAGCCGACCCTTGACACAGCCAGGACGGATGAGATGCATCTGCACAGCAGATGCAACTGTGGCTGGATTCCCTGTGTATCTCTTCTTGCATGTCTGTCTTTGTTATTAATAGGTGGTGGGACTTTTAGACATCTGTATTTCAGGCCCAATGATTTGCAGAATTCCAATGAGGTTGTACAAAATGATTTCTTTGCCATTGAACAAAAGTCCCCCCGATGGGCTAGCCCCAAATGTCCAAAAGTCGACAGAATAACAGCCCCTCCTATACCTTAGACAGGAATATATATTAATAAAATTAAATAAGAAGCAGAGGAAGCTGGTTAACTATTACAAACTAAGCACCTAGAAACAATTACTAAGGAGTTAGCATCCTAAAAACATGAAGAAAGATTCTAGGCAAGAAGACAGATGGCTAAGTTAGCCAACCACAAAGGCCTTTTAATAAAGTTTCCATAACCACTGCCCAGTCCAGCGTATCCTTTTGATTTATGCTAAATTCTGAGAATTTTAATAAACATCTATTCATTGATAGACATTTGAAGCTCTGTACCATGCAACTATTTCTAATTGTCTGATTTATAGCCCACCCGGTCAAAATACCCTTTGTTCAGCATAACTGAATCTATAGAACTTCCTATATGTTTCCAAGTTGCTTCTGTACCGACTCTTTCTGATTAAATGATCATGCCATGCACCTGTTCCCTGTTTATCATGTAACAATCTCTATAAAAATAAAGCTTAATCAAACTCCTTTGAGTTCAGCTAGACCCAAGAGGCTAGCTGTTCTCCAGCATCCCATCAGGTGTCCATCTCTTCATTCGTTGCCTGCGCCATCCATCCTTCGGGGACCCTGAGACCTGCCAAGGCTGGACCCTGGCAAACTACTATCCAGATTCCTAAAACTATACATTAGTTTTGTTTTTAAACTTCATATGACTGGAATGGTACAGTATGCATTCTTTTTTGTGTGCAGCTTCTTTCGCTCAATAGCATGTTTCTGAGATCCATCTTTGTTACTGTGTGTAGTTGTAGTCGATAGGTTCCGTTTACTGTATGACATTATATTGTATGAATATATTATACATCATCAATATTGACTATTATAAGGGGTATCACTACATTTATAACTATAGTATCTCTTGCCCATTTAATATATTTCCATTGCAAAATCCTGGAGAGACTACTGGATCTAAGTTCCAAATGGGTTACATCATACTCTCTGTATATTGAACTCTATAACTCAAATTCACAGTAATTCACAAATATTTATCAGCTGTGTACTATGTGCCAGATACCAGTCTAAACACTAAGGCAAGGAACCCTTGAGGATTTTGCAATATATTGAGAAGGGGTAGCTATATTAACTAGATAATCATAATGTCCTATAGAAATAGTAATATGTTACAGAGAGCTGTAACTAGGATTTTGTTAAAATTAAATTATATAGCCCTGGCTGATGTGGCTCAGTTGGCTGGGTATTATCCTGCAAAGCCAAAGTTTGCTGGTTCAGCTCCTAGTCAGAGCACATGCCTGGTCGTGGGTTCAGTCCCTGGTCAGGGTGCCTACAGAAGGCAACCAACTGATGTTTCTCTCCCACACTGATGTTTTTCTCCTCCCTCCCTCCCTTCCCCTTTCTCTAAAATCAGTGAGCATGTCCTTGGGTGAGGATAAAAAATGTTTTTAATTAAATTATATAATTTCTTAAACATTCATTTTTTACAAAAGGCTGACTTAGCCTATATTAGGGGACTAATCTTCTGGAGTTTCCAGAGTTGCCTTTACAGATAATTTAGACAGATTTAGAGAGATTATAGAAAGTCATTCTTTTCAAAGGGTCTCACTGTGCAGTCAATTGAAAAGATCCTATTATGCATCCAAGAAATACCAATGTCATTCCCACAGGCTTTTCTTCCTCTTTTCTCCTTAAATGCTCTCAGCCCTTTTCATTTCTTACTTATGTCCTCTCTCAACCAGCTCATCCTTTCCTTGTGCTTTAACTACCACTGGTGTCTGTCCATAACCCTTATATCTTTAACTCTACTCCAGTCCTCCCTATTAGCTTGTATTTAACTACCTTTCAGATACCTCCACTGGCATGTCAGCTGAACAGGTCCCTAACTGAACAAACTGCTGTCTTCATAGTCCTCTACTTCCTCTCTTCCCTAACCCAGTGGCACCACTACCATTCCTCAGGCTGGGAGCCACTTTAGACAGTCTCTCCCCCTTCATCCTCTGCATCAATCAATAAGGCTTGTTAATTCTACCTTGTAATTATGTCTTGAATCTGTCCACTCTCTTTATTTCCATGCCCACTATTCTGTTTTAAGCTCTTTCTGTTTCTTTCTGGATTATTGCTTCTGTCTTCAAATGGATCTTCCTGATTTCAATTTTATTCTTCATATTGATTAATCTTCCAAACCCTGCCCTGGCTGGCATAGCTCAGTGGATTGAGTGCAGGCCTGTGAACCAAAAGGCTGCCAGTTCAATTCCCAGTCTAGGGCACATGCCTGGGTTGCAGGCCAGGTCCCCAGTAAGGGGGCATGTTTCTCTCCCTCTCTTTCTCTCTCCCTTCCCCTCTCTAAAATTAAAAAAATAAAATCTTTTTAAAAAAAGAAAATAAATAATTTTTAAAAAATCTTCCAAACCCTATTTTGGAATGCAAATCTTATCGTATTATTTCCCAGCTTCAAAATCTCTAATGATATTCCATTACCCAAAATATGTGCCCTAATTGTGTATTGCAATAAATTAAGATGTGTCAAGGGAGGCCAAAGATGGGCCAGGTGTATTGCCAGTCACAAGAAAGTTCAGCCTTTACCCCAGTGTGCCATACATGTTTTCATTTTCCACATATGACACAAATGGAAAGGGTAGAAAGAACTGGCTCCGAGATTACGTTCAAAGTGCAGACACTTGCCATCTTCTATAATCCCATCTTCAGCACTCATCACCTCATACCTTATTATCTAATGATTGCTATTTCCTGCCACATGCCCAGCTGTTTCATGCCTATGTCACTGCACAGAGAGCAAGCTCCTCCATCAGTGTGGAATGAACCTCTCCCTTGCTTTAGCTGACAAACTGCTATATATCTTCTGTACATCTTCAAGCTTTTCCTTCCTGGATAGTCAACTCAGAATTTCCAGGGTGCAATTAGCCATTCCAACTTTTGTGCTTCCACTGTAACTCATAATCTACCCCTTTATTGGCACCATCACACTGAAGAACATCTTTTGGTTAACTTGGTTATCTCACTTGCCAGTCTGTAAGCTGCTTGAGGCTTTTCATCTTCATAGTGCCTGTCACAAAGAAGGCTTAAGAAAAGATTTGGTGCCCTGGCTGGTGTGGCTCAGTGTCCGAGCACGGGCCTGTGAACCAAAGGGTTGCTGGTTTGATTCCCGGTCAGGGCACATACCTGCATTGTGCCAGGTCCCTGGTTGAGGGTGTGGGAGGGGCAACTGATAGGTGTTTCTCTCATACATCGATGTTTCTCTCCTTCTTGTCCCTTCTCTCTAAAAATAAATAAAAACAATTTTTTAAAAGAAAAGATTAGGTGAACCAAATGCAATAGAGCAGTTTATATCAGTCAGGATGAGCTAGGTTATGTTGCCACAACAAATGATAACACACTAAAAGTTTATTTCTCAGTCATGCTGTAATTATTCAGGTGGATGAATATGCCATATCAACTCATGGTTGCCTGGAGAATTATGCTATATATACATATAATTTTTTTAATTGTGGTATAATACACATAACATAAAACTTTTTAACAAAACTGTACAAATCAGTGGCATTAAGTATATTCACAATGTTGTGAAACCATCCCATCACTACTATCTAGTTCCAGAACTTATTTATCACCCCAAATGGAAATTCTGTACCCATTAATCAGTTACTCTCCATTTCTTACACTTTCCCCTTCCCTGCCTCCAGCCCCTGGCAGTCACTAGTCTGCTTTCTTTATTTGCCTATTCTGAATATTTCATTTAAATGGAATCATACAATATGTGTCCTTTTACATATGGTTTCTTTCACTTAGCATAAAGTTTTCAAGTTTGATCTATGTTGCTACATGTATCAGTACTTCATTCCTAGTCATGGCTGAATAATACCCCATTAAGTGTGTATACTACGTTTAGTTTATCCATTCATCAACTGGTGAACATTTGGGGTGTTTCCACCTTTGGCAGTTGTGAGTAGAGAGAGCTGCTATGAACATTCATGTGTACGTATTTAAACACCTGTTTTCAATTCTTTTGAGTATATAGCTGGTAGAAGATTGCTGGCTGATATGGTAATTCTGCGTTCAATTTATTGGGAAACAACCAAGCTGTTTTCCACAGCAGCTACACAACTTTACATTTCTCCCAGCAATATATGTGTTCCAGTTTCTCTATGTTTTCATTAAGATGTTATTTTTCTATCACTATTGGTATTATTGCCTTATATTCTCTTAATACGGTCACATCACTCTACTCATTTTATATTCCAAGCAGATCACATGATCATGCCTAGCTTCAAGGAGGTTGGGAGGTGCAGTCCTACCATATGCTAGAGTTAGGAGCGCTGAGATATTTGTGAGCAGCCCTAATGATTATCACCCTGTTAATATCAAGAGAGATGAGAGATTACATGAAAATAGAGCCATCGTCTCTAAGCAAGTTCATATGTGCAAATCAAACTATTATCTCTTATTTAAATATTATAAAGTTTCCAGAAGGAAAATGAACAGAGAATCACTGATACTGTATAGACGTGAGCTTAAAAAGGAGGGGGAACTAAAGGCCAGAGGAAAGAACAGAAACAAATGAAAAACTTCTAAAATCGAATATCTTATTTTGTTAGTTAATGATAAATGTTTTTGGAAAACATACAAAAGCATGTCACTTTAAAAAAAAATTTCTCTCTTTTCATTCAGTACAAAATATAGGGTAGCCAAATACCACCGAAACTCTGGCAATTTGACTTTGGTACTGGAGGTGATTCATCTCTAATGGCTTCCCAAGTAACTGCTGTGGTACATTTTGTTAAATAAAATAACCAAATAATAATTTTCTAATGAAACCACAAAACCAATCTGAAAAATGTGGAAATAAAAATCTACATGGAAGGATTTCCCTGGAAAGAAGCACTTCGTGTCAACAATCCTCTCTGGTCACCCAGCAACCGCTCCTCTGGAGTTCCCTTTAATGGGGGTAATTTCAGCTGGCAGCTGGTGCAACCTTGAAATGATCCTGTTTGTTTTTCTGCTTCCTGATGTGTAGAGGTCACTGCTGATAATAATGTGGCTGTTATTCATTACTATCTGGAGTGTGATAACATGGCAGAATTGCTTCGAAATGCTCTTTTTTAATCTTAACATTGACCCTGCATATACAGTTGGGTCACACTAGAAGCACATTTCAAAGCCTAAAGGTATTTACAGTTGAGAAATAAAAATGACTGGCATGGGTGGTGGTAGTGGTGGCATATAAACATTATTGTACTTTGCCCAGTTCGTAGTTATTCAATCAATCATTAATCATTTATTATTCAAACTGCCTGTGTTTGAATCTCAGCTCTATCACTACTAATGCTGTGTCATAGACATAGTTATTAATCTCTCAATGATATACTGGAATCATCCATAAAATGGGGCTAATAACAGTATTTATCACATAGATTCGTGAGGATTAAGTGATCTCATACATGTAAGTGCACAGAATGATGTCTGGCACACAGTAGTAGCCCTATGTAATCAATGACTTCGATCGTTTCAGGATCGTGTTCCCTCTTGGTAAATTGCTCTTCTCCCACCTTCCCTAACTGGATGAGACAGGCCCTGCCATGTGTCTCTCTGGCATGCTGTACTTCCCATGGCTAAACAACACTTAAATAGAATTATAATTGTGTGTTTAATTACCTGTACCACCCAGTAGCTAGAAGCTCTAGGCAGGTAGAGACCTGGTCCATCTCATTCACCACTGCAACCCTCTGTGTTGGCTAACTTACCTGTTGTGCCCCAGCAAGATAGTGCACAGCTGCCGAAGCACCCAGCCTAACCTAACTGGGAACAAGGAGAAGGCAATAGTAGGCTGAGGTTTACCAGGTTTTTGCAGGGACTCTGAGGAGAAAACTGCTGAGTCACAGGCATGCATTTTGACCAAGAAATCTTAACTTGAGATTTTGCAACCCTGCTGTTTGATCATGCATCTACTAACTGACCCACCAGAAAATGAAGGCACACAAATACTCATCTTTGAATTCTTACTGTAAGTAATGGGATGCACTTGAATTAGCTTCAGAAAGGACAGGTGGGAGTGAAGGGAATATACAGGGTGTGCCTTAGAACTCAAGGGCAGGAGTACAGCTGCATCTCCTGTGAGACTGCCTTTGGAAGCTAAGGCACCCATTCAGATTTCTCTCTCTCTCTCTCTCTCTCTCTCTCTCTCTCTCTCTCTCTCTCTCTCTCTCTCTCTCTCTCTCTCTCTCGACAGATGGTTCCTTGATGTGAGATCTCCCTGCCCATCTACTTCTTTTTTCTCTTTCTTCACTTCTCTGTTCACTAGAAGAAAAGCCCTTCAGCTCCTGGGGTTATGTGTCCCTCAGTTCCAGATGCACCCTGAAAATAAACAACTGTTGCTTAGCTGCCAAACTTCATTTCTGGGAAGAATCCGATTGGTTCAAACAGAGCCAGCTGTTTCCCTTGATGTAATTTATAACTGCCAAAGATTATCTATTACAAACAAGGTTGCCAGGAGTCCACTCTCATGAGTGAGCAATTCTCTGTGAATGGAGTCACTGAGAAATGGGCAGATACTCCAGCAGATTTCTGCTAAAACAATGACGTTCAAAAAGGTCACAGATGTTATGAAAGGTTGAGTGAGGGAAATGACAGTGTGGCATACAGAGTACATCTTAGCTATCCAAAAACCACTGAGTTTCAATAGCTTTTGAGAGTTATCCCTTTAATGGCATTAAAAATATATAAACAAACCAAACTTCTCGGCAATGGGACCTTATTCAAAATGAACTACACAGTTCTCTGAAAACAAGAGGACACATACTTTTCCCTTTGTCTGGAACTCTTCCTCTCTTTCTACATTGGATAAATGCCTAGTCCTTACCCATCTTTTAAATCTGTTTTACACATTCCCTGGGTGGAGAATATATATATATTTCCCCCAAGGAGTTTACTGGGGCAGACCTGGGAATGCAGAGATACCTGCATCTAAAAGAAGGTGTTGAGCCTCTTGGTGGTGAAGTGTGGCTTATTTTGGCAAGCCAGGACCTGGTGGAGTGGTGGGAACTTCATCTCGGAGTTGTGGAACTGCTTGATCACCAGTGGGTGACACTTCACTGGCCATGATCTGCTTCCTCATCCAGCACCCATGTAAACTGCATAATACCTGCAGTGGTCAGGTCCAGATACTCCCAGTACCTCTACAAATGATTGTACCAAAATCCAGGCAGAAAATATGTTTCATGCACAAACTCAGGTATGCAAAATATGAGCACTTAGCGTTCTATAAATGAAATGAAATCTGTTATCAGCCCCCATTCTGATTTCAGTGGTAGCCATTTAATCTTAGTCGATCAAGGATTCCCCTCTTCCCCAGCATTGCATCAAAGTTCTGGGATCTAGTGCTAAATACGGGAGAGGGTGTCAGGGAGAGACAAGTGAAACGCCTGATTTCTGTTTGCTGGCATCATCTAGGACACAGGTGGCCAACACAAGGCCCACAGACTGAATCTGGCCCTCCACCTTGTTTTATCCCACCTGGCACCTTGTTTCTACCTGGCGGCAGTGCAGAGCAACTTGTCCCTAGTTAAGGAGTAGTTACATATATACAGTCCTAAAATAACATTCAGCCCTTTGAAGGCAACTACAAGGCTGATATGGCCCCTGGTGAAAATGAGTTTGACACCCCTGATCTAGGAAGTCCTCATTCTCACTTTGTTTTTAGTTGTTAATCCACACAGGTGCCAGTGGGATCATCTCTCCTTAGATCTTGAGTTCTCTCAGCTCACAGGGTGCCTTCTGAGGAGCATAGAGTTCCTGGTGTTGCACATCATGCCAGGCCCACAAGAAACCCATGGGGTGCGTGCTGCCATTCACTGTGCCGATGCATTCAGAGGAATCATCTCCTGTCCCTATGCTTAGCTGGGTGTAGGGGGACTCCAGTGAACATCTCTCAGGCCCATTTGCCCAGGACACCATAACCATTTCTAGTCTGAGGTCTTGCCTCCAGGATGCCCCTCCACATCTCAGAACCTCAAATCTAGTTAGGGTTCCTGCTTTGCCCCTCCTGGGCTCTACTATAGAAAAGTAGCTTAGGTCCCCTCTGCATTTAGAACTTCAAACCTATCTGGGGTTTCTCTTCCCTTCCACCATGCCCAGGAAGCCAAAGGGAAAAACAAGGTGAAATACTCCTCCCTTAGAACAAAGTAGAACCAATCTAATCACTGATCAATGTCAGAGAAACTTTATCTCATCTGGGGATGGTAGGGGGAGGAGGAGTTGGGAGGGGAGAAGGGAGAGAATGAGAATAAACAAGAAACAAATGCAGACATGAACAAAATGAAGTTTTAACAGGCTTTCTACACCTTTATCTATTGCAAAATTCTAGAAAGATCCATTTAATGAATTTTTTACCCACTTGGGAAAGCAGTGGTCTCTGTGATTCAGCAAGAGTTAATCTTATCCCTTCTTTTCTGATGATTTACAAAGCTGGAAGATCAAGGCAAAGCTGAAGGCAGTGTTACTGGATTTCAGCAAGGCACATGGGAAAAGAGTGGTCACTGACAGTCAGCAAGAATCATTAGCATTATTAGGTAATTATACATGTATTATTTCATTTAATCCTAAAACTAAGCCAGTGAGTGGAAGAGAATTAAATAAATACTGAATGTCAATTACAGCCTTTTGCATAGCTGAAGAAACTAAATTATAGACAGATATTACAATCTCTCTAAGGTTATATGGCTAGTATTTAGCTTATATTGCTATGTAATGTAGTACTCCATAACTTAGTGGCTTAAAACAACAACCACTTTATTAATTTGCAGTGTAGACAGGGATCAGTGGGGAAAGCTTATCAACTAAGACTGGAGCATCCAATTCCAAGATGCTCACTTTCACAGCTGGTAAGTTTGTGCTGGCTTTTAGTGGGGAGCCTCAGTTCTTGCTTCTCGATTAAATTTGTATGTCAGCAGGACTAGCCTAAGTGCTGCCTAGAAAACCGATAAAACATTATTTCTGGGTATGTCTGTGAAAGTGTTTCTGTAAAAGATTAGCATTTGAATCCATAAAGAAGATCACTCTCACCAATGTGGATGGGCATCACCCAATCCATTGAGAACCCGGCTAAAACAAGAAGGCACAGGAAGGGCAAATTTGCTCTCTCTGCTTCAGCTGGGACATGCATTGTCTCTTGCCCTTGGAGATTGGCACGCCTGGCTCTTGAGTCTTCAGACCTAGACTGGAACTTACACCATTGGTTCCTTTAGTTCTCAAGCCTTCAAGTTTGGGCTGAAACTGTACCACCAGCTTTCCCGGGCTTCCAGCTTCCAAAGAACAGATCATAGGACTTCTCAACCTCCATAATTATGTATGCCAATCCCTTTCTATATATTTCTATATAGAAATATATATTTCTATATATTTCTATATGCCCTATTGGTTCTGTTTCTCTGGAGAACCCTTTGTAATATAGCTGGGTTCTTTAGTTCTCTCCCATTTGGCTCTTTTTTTATTTTCTCACAGCACAATAGGTTCTGGGTAGTTGGATTTCTTATATAGCAGTTGATTTGCAAGAATGCAATCACTGAAATCTGAAGGCCTAAGCCCAGACCTTGCACAATGTCATTTTCACCATGGTTTATTGGTTAAAGTAAGTCAGAGGGCCAGCCCAGATTCAAGGAGAGAAACTGTAAAAGGTATGATTACTGGTAGTTCATTGGGAGTTACTTAAAAAATAGTCCTACCACATTGGGGATGGAGTTTTATTGCTTCACATTACTGGCCAGTCCATGAAGTATAGCTGACTTAGGCATGTCAGTAACAATGCACTCAAGTGAAGTCCACAGTAATATGTTTTTTACCGCTTATCACTGCTTCCTGTGTGTTGACACCATGCCTAAGCAGATTCCTTGCTAATTGTGACAAGATAGCCACAATATTTCTAACTTCCAAGGAGCCCTGTAAGATTACGTGTCCATCTATCTATGCACCTATTCTGTGACTGGCAGGATGGAATATGCTACTTGGCTAGTCTGGATCATGTGCTTGCCCATTCTGTGCACATGGTATTAATTAACTACCTACTCAATAGTGTTTTCCAGCTTTCTTCTCCATTGACTAAGAGACTGAAAAAGCCGAATATGGTAATCTTCACTAAGTGTTGTTGATAGGTTCTTGGAAACTGGCACTTTAAGTGAAATAACATGTAATGAAACTAAATTTACCATAAACTAAATGATATAAACAAAAGACATACAAGTGTAAATGAAACAGATGGAAAAGTTGTACCCCTGGCAAACTTATATTCCAGTAGAAGAGACAAAAAAATAAGTTATCATGACCAATTATATTTAAAAATATGACTATGTTTGTTAAGCTATAATGAATAATTATATGTAACATGTAATAAATGTAATGAATAACTCATGCCATGTAGTATGTTAAATAGTGATAAGTGCTATGGAAAAACAGAATAGGGATTGGATTGGGTGAGGTGGGGAGTGTGACAAGTGCCCAATAAATATGTAGTGATGATCTTTTCCCTCAGATATTGATTTATTGTTTTAGTTATTTAATAAGTTTGTTAATTTATTTTTATTGATTTTTTTAGAGGGAGTAGAAGGGAGAAGGGGAGAGAAAGAATCACTGATTTGTTGTTCCATTTACTGATGCATTCATTGGTTGATTCTTGTACGTGTCTTGACTGGGGATCAAATCCTCAACCTTGGTATATCGGGATGTTGCTCTAACCAACTGAGTTACCAGCCAGGGCCCTCAGATATTCATTTAAATTATTTTACCAACCTCATAAATTTATTTGATTAAGTTTAACCTCCCTTTTCATAACACAGGATAATCTATTTACTTCAAAATACTTCCTCTATGTATTAAAAATTATATTTAAAATGATAATTAATCATTTCTTTGACATTTTATTAGATGTATCCTTAAGGATGGCCCTAAAGGCCCAAAAAGCAGGCCTTGCAGATGTGAATGCTCTGGGCCAGACTCTATGAGAATGAGGAGTGGGGAGCCTTATTTTGCTACCAGGCAGGATTCTAGGCCCAGTGTTGCCAAATTCTTCCAAATGTTGGTGGAGAGATGGCCCAGGTATTAGATTGGTGGAGTCAGATCAGACCTTGGTTCAGCAACCTCCGTACTTGAGTTCTGGCTAAGAAAGAATCCAGAACCAAGACTTTATTTATTTAGTTAATTAATTGATCTACAAGAGGAAATTTATTTAGAAAGTCACAGAGGTAGAAGTGAGCTGTGGAAAAAATGGCTTCAGGAAACAAGTTGCAGAGGCAAAAGAAGGGCCCTAGGAGCTTAGGAGAGGGAAAGGGTAAGGTAATGTGCCTGGGAGGAAAAGGTGGGAGATAGGAAAGGCTCTGGGTTGGGCATGCCCCCAAAAGGAGGAGTGCTGGATCCTCTGTCCTATGGGCTTTTAAGGGTGGGCATTTTAGAGAGGTCCCAGGGGAAGATCTCTGTAGAACATTCATCACCTTCCTGCATGTGTCCTTTCAGGGTCATGATCTCCACAGATTGGCCAGCACCAGGGTAGAGGGTCATTAGTCAGTGTTTCTGGTCCTGACATCAGCCAGGGCATGGCTTGTCTGGTTTTGATGCTATTCTGGGCCTGGAGCAGAAACACGACTAAGGCCTACATGTTATCCCTACAGGTTATTTCTACAGGTTAATGCTTAGGGGAATGGTTGAGCATCCCACATGGGAGTTGCATGAAGTCACTCTTTTGTCTCTTGTTTCTCCTCCAAAGGGGTCTACAGCATGACTAGTGACACCCTGGGGGGAGGAAAGGTCGGGGAGGGTCCAAAGTACATGAGGAACAACATGAAAGGCCAGAGGGATCTAAACTGAATGACCAGTGATATGAATGGTCGGGGTGTCTAAACTGCCTGATCAGCGATAAGCTAAGGGAAGCAAGGCTATCCTGGGGTTGAGGTCCTTGTTTTCCCAGTTTTGTTCATTGCTAGGCACCCCGGGCTTTCCACCCTGGTGACCTTCTGTACCTGCCCTATTGTTCTTGCTCTGTTCCTGTCTATCTAACTGCCTATCACAAAACCAGAGTAAGAATGCCACCTAATCACATTTTAAAATGTATCAGACAGGCCAAGCAAGAAAATTCTTCCTGGAGTTTGGCCTACAGGCTTTGTATTTGCCATAGAGAACATCGCTGACCCTCACCGCTTCTATAATGATCATTCTTGCTTTTGGTGGGGGGTGGGCAGGTAAGGTAGGGAAGAACCTTTGCCTTAATCAAAATATTAGATCTTGTCAATATTATCATGCATGAATCTGACATTAACTGTCAGTAACACATGTGAACATACTGGCTATAATAACCAATTTGTGTTTTTTATTAATGCATTTCATAGTTCTCAGTCTAAAGGGGTTCCCCCCCCGCCATGGAATTAAAGAGTCATAAGGGAGCTTGCAGGGGTGGGACTGAAGGGGCAAATGGAGACTATCCAACACAGTATTAATATCACATGATGTTGTGGACAAAAACAGGCTTAACCTGACAAGCCTGCATAGAGGCCTGCATGGTAGGCCTTACAAACTCAGAGACCTAAAGTAGCCACATAGGATGGTATGTAATTAACACTACCTAACGAAAGGTGAGCCATGGCAGGTAGTCATGTCCTAGACTAGTATCCTCCTTGACAAAGGTCAGTCTTTACCTCAACGGAACCAGTCTTTTGTCTTGTTGCATCTAGGGTAACATAACTTTGGAATGTCAGGGTAATTTCCTTTTTCCAGACCCCTGAAGGGCACAATCTCCCACCAGAGCAAGAGACCACAGAACCCTCATTGTTACTGTGTTCACTGTTAACTATCCCAAACCCACTAATGTAAAAGAAGTGTGTGTTTTACTATTTGTTTTGCTTTGCTTTCTAGCCTCCCTAGTCTTTCACCAGTGGATTTCATGTAACCCCCTTAAATCTTCTCCTTTGATACTAATGTACAAAATAAAATGGAAAACTGCCGTTTTCAGGAGCACTTTGTCAGTCCATTTAGATTTTGTTTCCTAGCAATTGTCATCAATTTGGCTCAAATAAACTCATAAAAACTCTTACATGTTTGGACGTTTCTTATGTTGACAGTATTTAAGACACCAAAAGCCCGGTGGACTGCTTGTGAATGCTGGCACCATCACTTGGTAGCGATATGACCTCATCAAGTGATTTATCCTCTCTAAAATGTGGTAGATACAGATTGCTGGCTGATTTACCAGTCCCTCCTGTCATCCTAAGACATGTCCAAACTGTGAGAATTTTTATAAAACCTTTTTGAGCCAAACTGATGACAATTGCCAGGAAGCAAGATCTAAAATGCTCTGGAGAATAACAGCAGCTTCTTTTATGCCTTCGACAACAAAGAGGGAACTAAGGAACGTGGAGGTGGGCAGAGAAGGTAGGGATTGGGTTACAGAATAGTTAACAAGATTATGTGCTCCCTGGAGGGTCTGAAAAAGAGGATTACTCTGACATTTCAAAGGTATGTTAAATGGGCAAGGTTTGCTTAAGGCTAAGATAGACCTTTTACTGAAAAAGTTATATGTCTAGGATGTGACCACCCACTATGACCTGCCCAGATAGGAATTTATGATCTGATCACCTGTTGGGTTACATTCTGTCACTGGACTTGAGAGTTTATTACAGAACCCCTTTTTGATTCACATTCCCAACTTTTCCCTGCTACCTTCTGTAGAGTCTAGAAAAGCTAAATAGCCCCTTTCCCACACTTCTCTCCAACCAGGAGTGGCCAAGTTGAAACTGGAAAACCTGTCGTTTGTGCTGTCCGTCACCTACCAGACCCAATAAGCAGAGACGGGGATTGAATTTTTACTGGCACTTTATTTAGATGGCTGGTGATCTGAGAAGGCGGTGAGTTTGTACCCTAACAGAGCATCCTAAATTCCATTTTAAACTGACTGTTTTTAGGAGAAGAAAAGTGTAGGTAAGGGGTTTGGAATTCAGGAAAAAAGTTAATCAGATAAAAGCCACAGCATTCTTTCATCTGTGTCCTGGGTGGTGGTCTTTATCTGTGTTCTTTATCTGTGTCCTGGGCAGTGGGCATTGCCTGCCAGAGTACAATGGCTCAAATTCCATCTTGATTGCTTGAGACCTCCTGAGGCACAAGGATGGAACTGCTTGTGGTCTCCTGGAGTCAAGGTGGGTCATACCTTCAGTTCCTGAAACAATGGTTTTCTATATACATTTATTACTAAGCTTATTAGCTATTACCCAAAACTAAAATTTTTCCAGCATTTGAGTCCCCCATCAAAGTGACAGTTCTGGCCAATGGGTCATAAGTAAAAGTTAAGGAGAGAGTTTCTGGGATGGTTTTTGCTTTTCTGATAAAAGGACAGATGAAGCCAGTGGCCCCCGATTCCTTGACTGTCCCCATTCTCCTTGTTGAGCAAACATGATGCCTAGAACTGAGGCAGTTATCCTGTGACCATGAGGGAAAGATCTAACTAATTTCCAAGACACTGGCCCTGGTAACATGAGCCAGGAGCCAGGAGACCCTTCCATCTGGGCTGCTTGTTCTAAGAGAGAGAGAGGGCTGTGGGCCTGGTAGGGGGCAGATTTTAAGCCATTGTTAGTCAGGTTTTCTGCTGTCTGAAGCGGAAAGCATTTCCAACTCATAAACTCAGTTTCCTAATTTTAAAAATAACTACTTCATAGTGTTATTGTAAAGAAAAAGTACAGTGCCAACTGTTTGTATAGCACTTAGGATATACCAGGTATTTTTTTAGCACTTTACACGTGTAAACTCTTTAAAACCCCACAAGGAATCTATGTGGTAAATATTATTGTTATCTCTATTTTAGAGACAAGGAGAGATTAAGTAATTTGCAAAGTCACAGAACTTGTAAATGACAGAGTCAGTACTGGGACCAAGGTACTCTGATTCCAGGGTCTGTTCACTTCAAAAGCACTTAGCCCGGTAGCATAGAGTAAGCATCCAAAACATATCAGCAATAATAACGTTGATGCTCGGGTGCCATTGACATACCTGGAAAATAATACAGGAACACTTACGTCTGGTGGCTTGGAGGGTGGTTCTGTTACTGGACAGCAACTGGGGCCCAGTGTGGGTCTGCCTTAGTCTGGACTGTAGTGTGTTCTTGACCTTGTGCAGGAAAGATTTCACAATAGGAGTCCAGGTGATTCTGAAATTATGCTTATTAAAGCTGGAAGACAGTGAGATAAGGAGAGGCTTAGGGTAGAAGAAGCAATAGGAGAGAGACTAGGTGGGACTGCTTTGGCTCACTAGAAGTCAGAGAAAAGGGGGTCTTGGGGACAAGGTCAGGGGGTTAGCCTGGGACAAGCTACTGTTGCCCATTGCTCCCTTGGTTGCAAGTCTCATGAGATCCCTTAGAGTTAGGAGATGCACGCCTGTGGGGGAAGATGAGGGGAAAAGCAAAAGCACTGGTAGGCTCCCAGAGGGAGAGCGTACACTGAATCCTTTGTCTTAAGGGTTTTAAAGCCTGGGCGTTTGGGGACAATCTTAGGGAAGGATCTCAATAGAATATTTATCAGCTTTTCCAGATGTATCCTTTCAGGGTCTTGGTCTCCTCTAATTAGTCAGTGCCAAGACAGGGGTCATTAGTCATCACAGCTGGTCCTGGTGTCACCAGTTTGTTTTCCTGCCTTTCTGGGCCTGGAGTGGAAATACAACTGAGGAAAGGTCAGGGTTGTCTAAACTGCATGACCAGCGACTTGAAAGGTCAGAGGGGCGGTCTAAACTGAAAAGTCAGTGATATGCCAGGGGTGGAAAGGTCACCCTGGGGACAAGGTCCTGTGCCAGTTTTGTCCATTGCTAGGCTTTTTGCCCTGGTGACCTTTTGTATCTGGCTATAAATTGCTTGTTCAGGTATCTGTCTCAGTTTCCCCATTCCACCTGCCAAGGAATTTTTCTAGCTTCTTATTATACTGCCTCAGTTCTTTTCCAAAGTCTGCCTTGAAAATGGAATTGTGCGCTTGGAGTAAAATTTCTTAGAACACCAAACAAAAAACTCAAGGAGAGGAAAGGTTTATATGGGCAAGTCAAGAGTTCTGGAGTTGACTAACGGCTGACATCTCAGAAGCTAGCCCATGATTCTTTTCTAATTCTTGGGTCTCCATTTACCAGTGGCTCCACTTCCACACTCCGGAGCCAGGATTTCCTCCCACTTACCCCTTCAAACATCAGCCTCCAAGAACTGGGAACATTTGTTTTTTTCTTGATGAAAACTTATCAAGCATTAAACATAAAGTATAGCCAGCAGGTGTCAGCGTCTATCACAAAATGAGAGATTGTTCAAACCACCTTTACTTTTAAACTCAGGTTCAAATTATGTAAAACAAATTTATTTCCTACTTTATTAATGCTTAGAAGGCTATAATCTATTTCCAAACTTCCATTGTGCTGGGTATATATACAGAAATTATATTTTAAATTTTAAAAAATGTAGGGAAAAGTTTGAGGATAGAAGCTGCCTGCTTGATAACAAAATGAAAACAGTTTTGTTTTGTTTTGTTTTTTTAA